>JBBCBC010000003.1:50290066-50572566 GCA_037126765.1 Stenogyne calaminthoides
GCGTTAATGTCACGCTCAAGGCAAGAACTCATTGCCTAATTCCAGCTTAAGTTGTAGTAAAAAAAAATGGCGCTATTATCTCACATAAAAAATGTAAATATAAATGATAGATAAAAATTATACATGCATAGAAATTATAATATGATAGAAAGAGAAATATAAATTACTTGAGGTAAAAAATTATACATGCATTGAATTACACATAATATATTTGACTCATGCATTTTTTTATCATTATGAAGAATTATAAAATTGAATTAGATAAAAATTGTATCATTGTGAAGAATATTACATAATATATATGGCACATGCATTTTTTATCAAATGATTAGTTGTTTTTGTTGTAAGTATTAGTGAATTGCTGTAAGGTATTAGTTGAATTGCTGTAAAAAGTATTTTTTGAATTGTTGTAAGGTATTACTTGAAAATCTGTAAAGTATTAGTTAAATTGCTATAAGGTATCACTTGAAAATTTGGTATTTATAAATTTTGAACTTTAAAATTCAAATCCAACTAAATGTATATAACTTAGGAATACATCAAATCCTAAACACTAAATATATAAAATACTTAACTTAGTGAATACATCAAATCCAACTAAATTTATACAATATGAACTTTTAAGTTATAAAATACATCAAATCAACTAAATTTATAAAATATGAACTTTAAGTTATAAAATACATCAAATACAACTAAATTTATAACTTAGTGATTTTTATTAAAAAAAATGAACTTTTATTATTATAAACTTGGTGAATTAAAAAATAAAAATGAAAATAAAAAATAATTAATCTCGACTTTAATCCACCATTTCATTACTTGGTTGCATCAAAGCTAATTTATAATTTTTAAAATTTAAATGCATCAAATCTTATTAGTTCCGTTGTTGTAAAAGTGTCACTTGAATTGATGTAAAGGTATTAGTTGAATAACAATTAATTTTTTTTTCCTTAGTATGGAACTTTACCTGCCGTTGATTAAGGTGACCGGCTATGTAGAGTTTGCCACAGGATGTGTTCTTGCTCAACAACGTGCATAGCGAAATGAAAGTGCACAAACCATTTGAATTTCCACAAAACAATGTGTCGTCCGGAAAGCAACTTTTCTGGAGTTCATTCTTAGGTTTCGATCTAAACACACCTACTCAACCACAATATAATGAGCGAGAGTCTATTAGGTGCGGTATGGTTCACGCGTCTGCCAAGACACTTATTACATAATGATTACATGACCAACATGAATCCTAATATCTCCCCAATAGGATTTTCCCAATTTAGACTCCCCATACCATTGATTTGTTTCTCTCCTCCCACACTATGCCGCAATCGCTCACATCTCATATGGGCGCTCTACATCTCATCACTCGATTCCTCTCACCCTCAAAATCCCCATATTCTTCTCGTCCTCATCACTCATTGAATGTTATATGAGGATGAATACGAAAAAAATGTTCGAAAAGAACCTGACGTCGTCCTCATCCTCGCGGCAACGTAATGATTGGTTGACGCACGACGGCCATGGACGGAGGATTTGCTAATCCAAGTGTCTCGTGTGCTTTCAAAACACACAAAGCGAAAAAAAAATATGGGATGATCTTTGTAAGTAACATACTTAATTTTTAAATTTTAATATTTCATAATGATTACGATATGTAAATTAACGAGAGTTAATTTTTATGTAAAAAATATGTAGATGTTTTTAAGGTCCTTGGTTCCCGATTTCGAAGTGAGATCTCTTGATAGATGGACGCATAATCCATTCAATCAAGGTCATCCTTTCTTTCGATTAATTCAAAATTACGGATTGGAGGGTCTAACAATACATGTGTTGCGTTCCGGACAACACGCCATTCATTCTGACGTCCGTTGAAGCGGTAGGCACCGAGGCGAACACGTTTCATATGCCTTCGGGAGATGTGATTACACTACATGACGTTAATGCTATTCTTGGTGAACCGAAAATGAACTTTATTTTTTAATAATCCCGGATTTTGTACATTCTTATTAATTAATTTAATTTATAATAAAAAATAACTTTTTTCCAATGTAGGCTTGAACATAAATGGCCTTTCCGCTGCCGTGCAAAAGTGGATGTATTGACGATGCATTGGTTGCCCAGGAAGGACGGGTATAGGGAGATAACCTAAAAAAGACACCAAACAACATACACTTGGGAGTGTAATGATGTGCACCTCACCGATATCTACATTTGCTTTCGAGGTTTATCCGTGGTACTTGATGGGGACTACACTTTTGTTGATAACCATGTGATTTTGTCTAGTAGATTATCTAAAGGTGTTGGATGATCTCAATTTCATGCCTTATGCATGGAGCCGCAGCATTGGCGTATTTATATCGCCACTTTGGAATAGCATCCGTAGGTGAAGGGCGTTTTCGGGTCGCTTGACATTACTTGAGGTAAAAATTCAAATTCAATAATATCTCGAATGATATTTAATATCATTATAACTATATTGTTACATATAATAACTCAAACTCATTTAAATTTTTCGGTCGATGGATATTAGTATTTCTTTGAGTTGCCCAGACGAGGCGCCACGATATTATAACCCACGAGGCTCTAAAGCATTGCAATGGAACAAGTCCCAAAACCTTCATTTTCCCACTTCGGATTTGTTACATTATCGCAAAACTATTGGATAATTACCCGTCGAGTCATGTATGTTTATATTCTCAATACATCTTATTAGTAATAACGCCATTTATAATTTAAATACTTTAACAACATATCTTTATAAATATTTTACTTACATTATAGTCAAATGGACTCCATTAATGATCCATCGTCTATCCCTTGATATCGTTATTTCATGGATGCATTCATTTTCTTCAAGGGCGGTATATGGAAAGAGGGTTGCGCAGGCGATATGGGAAGTTAAGATACATTCTCAAAGATGCTCTTGATCATAATCTTTCTAGATTGGGTGTCATGGCAAAAAGGAAGGTGCATGGGCCAACGGTGGCATTTTTGGAGCGAGATGGCGAATCATAATTACCATCCAAGACGAATTTATAGTCTTTGGATAGTACTGCGTTCGGATTATTATTCGATATGATATGAACATATCACATCAGGAGAGTGGGTAGCAGTAAAAACAAATGTTTGGGACATCACATAAGTGGGGGTGGGTCTGACAAATGTTGGGACACGTGAGGCAACGCGCATCGTTGATGAATCAAGCTGTGATGATCCGGTGTCTCGGATTATATAATGCACGACTTATCGTGATTGCCCATCACGCGAATGCTTGGCGATCCCATCACTGCATATTGGGGACAACAACAGCGTATGCCTCAACAATTAAATAAGAAATACCTCTCTACGGTTGGTGGTGGGGACTACCTAATTTCAACAATATTGCAAAACCAACCCAACAACCGCGATGGCGATAATAACAATCAAGAAGACACTTATTATTTTTTTTTTTTTATGTTAAGATGATTATTTATTTATTTCACTTAATTGCTTCATATGATAAATTAGTGTTTCAATTTTTTATCTCTTGTTAAATAGTCTTTATTTATTTATCTTCGATAAATGGATTTTATCTCTTTTAATTTTGAATCATTTGCATTGATATTTTCAAAAAAAATACATTAAACATAAATTAATAGAAAATATATTTTGATTAAAATATTTTGAACCGAAGCACTATATAAACTGACATTACTAGTTTTTATCTCACCTTATATAACTCATTACACTTTTAAATTAAAAAATTGTCAAAAAATAAATTCAAAAATTCAAAAAAAAAATGCCTTCATGGTCAACGCATGACAGATCATTCGATCGCGTTGACCATGACTACCTTCTGTCCGCGTCGGACGAGGAGAGCGAAGAATGTCAAATCGACTCCCATCAGTTTGTTATTATGTGGATTTAAGACAACTCGGCCCAAGAAGCGAGTTCGATTATCCTGGATCAAATTTTTTGATTCTATTGGTATTTCATCCAGAATGAATATTTTTATTATTTCACGTTATTCATCCATATTCTCTCCTCATCACATTAGTTTTCATTTTCCTTGATTTTGTCCCATCGGTTTACATCCTAAAAATTTCTTTACACAACTTTACTCAAAAAAAAAACACACTTATTTACCCATATGCCATTACTTTATCAAAAAACATTTTTTCTTGGTTTGCATAAAAATCGGTGTTAAAATTGATTTGGAACGGAAATGCAATATAAAATGGAGCACTAATTATAGAATAGGTGATCTCATTCTGCTAAAGAGACAGTAGGCGTTGAAAAATGTGTCTTGTAGTTTCAAGCGATTGGATAATGACACGTTATTAATTCTAGAGTATTCTCTCCACTTGTATATATAATACTTGTAAGCATGTTTTGTGAAACTATCAGAAAGCAATGAAATTTGAAAACAAAACTTAATACCCATCGTTTTTCTTCTTTGCTGTTTCACCTTCAACTTATGAGTTGTCACTATCTTTTTTAATAAAAAAAGATAATAATTGCACATGATGCAATTAGTGCTTTTAAGCGGTCCCATACATGTTCAGATCCCATATATACTCTAATGATTATTGAAATGTGGTCATCGACCACGAACTTTCCTATTAATCTTTCTCAGTAAATAGTGGTTTAGAACTACACCATTTACGAATTCTGTTCAAAAATATATCTTGCACTATTAATTAGCACAATAAATAATTTATTAGTTGGACTATCTTTTTAAGGATAAGAATCTTGTCATTGATTTTATCAAGATCGAAAATAAAATAAAAAAATTCGTATGTATTTATCTCGTTTGGATAAGACGGTATACAATTTCTATAAATCACATTCATTCCTCCTAAAAATATTAAAAGCGTCATTAACGCCCAACTTATACCCCATCTCATCACTTAAAAAAGCCCGTTCAAAAATCGTCTCACTTGATTTTTTTTATGTATGACTTTTGACTATGCCCTTTATAAAAAAAAAATATCCTTCCCGGGGTTATCCCAAGAATAACCTATATTATTTGTTTTAATTTGCTTTGATACTAAAGAGAAAATGCAGAAATTGGACCGAAAGTATAAAGGCAATCGAAAGTGGGTGAAGACGTAAAAACAATTCAAGATTACCAATAGCCCACGCCGGTAAAAATAAAATTGGTTAATGTTCGAAGACGGGAAAGTTTTTATCGCGAAGATGTTTATCATATACCAAGTATATATGAAGAAAAATCCCATCGGTTTAGACACAAATTTACAAATACTTCCGTCACCATTGATATTCGGGTCCCAGCGTTTTAAAAGATATCAAGCACGCATGGGCGATCTTAGGTGGGGCTGACCTGCTCAGTGGCAACTTCTTTCTCCAAGTTCTACGATATATATATATATTGTTGCTTCAGATATATCACACGTCAAGATCACCAGATAATCACACGTCAACGGATTTAATTATCACCTGCAGGGCCCACAAAGACCTCAATCAATTCACCCGACCAGGAGGTCAAGAGTCACACCTTAAAGACGATTTATCGCTTTTACGATATGTTTTTGTCAGCGTTTTATGCACATGATTTGTCGTGTTTAACGATTTGTCGCGCTTTAACCATTTGTCGTGGCTTAACGACATTTGCGTTTACGATTGTCGCCACGGGCCCCCCTTTTATATAAAGGACCTCTCATTTCATTGTAAAAAACTTGGAATGTTTTCCTATTCCAATTTTATATACCTATTATTCCTGACATTTCGCGAAGAATTCACTTATTCTTCCCAAGAAGAGTTCTTGTCGATTAATTATTTGTTTGGTGAACAAATTCAACAAAGCGTACATCGACCAGAAATTATTCAATTCACAACAATTTGGTTGAGCAATGAGGTATTTAACAAAAAATCATCAAGAATGTATGAACCAAATCTAAACAAAACAAAAAAAAATGACCCCAAAGAAAAGAACTAAATCCCATCCATATATTCAACATACAGACTAAACCAAAAAAAAAGAGATGATAAGACGGCGAACAGGCTGAGCCCGCCAGATTGGCTGCCTCCCGGGGAGCCGCTACTACGGGCTACCACCTGACCACCCCCTCTGAAGCGCCTCACCACCGGCCAACAAGACCGGGTGTCGCCATACCCAGTACCACCGACGGTCATCAAGGCTCAACCAAATCGCCGCCACTTTGCCGCCGCACAAGTCGCTGCATCTAGTAATTCAATCGACGACCAAATTTCATTAATCACGATCGCTTTTCACCGCCTCAAATATCCGAACTGGCCGTCGCTCATTGCCCCAGCCTTCATCGCGTCTCACGCGACCTACATCGAAAACTGGGGAGCTCCGCTACCAAAAGTCAGCGAAAAGTTCACGAGCCGCCACCACCGCTTCAAAAATCGACGCCAGCGACAATCAAGATCCGCCTTCAAGACCGCTGGCGGAAATAAAATTTTCGCGGAAGTGAGGGACTTCAGCGCAATGGAAGGAAATTGGTTCGAACGCTACATCGATATACCGATTGGGTCTAATCTTTGATCTATGGGCTCGATATAGTGGAAGCGGGTGAGTAAATCTTGGGTTTGGGCGGGTTTATTTTGAATTTGGGAAATATAAATAATTGGGCTTTAGTTTAACCCAATTTCCTACTTTTTAATTGTTGAGCCAGAGTTGTAATTAATTAAAAATAATATGCTTGATAAATGAACAATTAATTGTAAATGAACAATTGATGCAATTCAAGGTGTTTGATAATATGCTTTGTGAGGATTTAAGCATAAATTAGATTAATACATTAGGATATATTTTTGTTATATTAATTTGATGATTTGGTAATGGATAGTAGTGTGTTGCTTTAGATGATTAATGATGGTACATTAGGTTATATACATTGTTTTTGAGATGCAACAAATCTTAGATACATATGCAATATACAAACCTTGTAGACACTACCACATTCTATATGCAAGTTTTATACATTAGGATTGTAATATTTTTTAGGTTTAATACTTTAGGATACATGCATTATCTTGAGAAACATTTCATATTGTCTTTTTCTATAGCATCTCTATTTCTATATGGATCGAAAGTGGGTTCGAAGCGGATCGATTAAGATAAGAATAGTAATGGGGTGAAAGAATTTTTTGTAATCATGCTTAATTAGACAGCTGACCGACCCTAAGTACATTCCATGTCCGTGTTGGAAATGTATGAATGGAAAACCGCGGGTGGTCGAGAAAGTCTGTTTGACCACTTGATGATTCACCAGATTGATAAAACATATACCGTTTGGACATATCATGGTGAGAAAGAGAGATGGATGTAGCTCACAACCCAGAAACCCGGCTTTCAGGTTTGAAGACATGCTGGATGGATATTTTTCGACAAATGACC
This sequence comes from Stenogyne calaminthoides, assembly GCA_037126765.1. NCBI lineage: Eukaryota > Viridiplantae > Streptophyta > Magnoliopsida > Lamiales > Lamiaceae > Stenogyne > Stenogyne calaminthoides. The sequence continues at coordinate 50,297,433 of JBBCBC010000003.1, forward strand.
GCATGGATACATCAAGTGGGGATGACGATGATGTGAGATCACCTTTTATACGCCGTAGGAAGTAGGGATTTCATTTGATTACCATCAGGTTCCTGTGTAGAAAGCAACAAACCACAACCGGGGTTGATATTGTTCAACCTAAAGTTAGCCACCAGTTGTCCAGATGAAGTCTTCACAAGTATGCCGAACAAAGAAGGGTCTATTATCGATGGAATGTATTGCTTTTTAGAGAGTATATGATGTTAAACAAAATGCTCAAGTCCATCGGAGTTAACACATCTCTAAAATTCATGCTTGTCCGTGATTGTATCTTATTTCAAAGGAGTATCACGCACCTTTATAATGTCCCAATGTGACTAAAATGATATAAGAAAAAATAAATCTCCGCTGGTGATGTGGTACTTTCAATAATACCAAGATTTAGGAGAATGTATAGCAAACCGGTGGATGCTAGAAATTTAAGATGGCATCATGATGATAAGATCAAAGATTTTAATGCTAAGACATTCCCGCCGATTCACCCCAAATGAAGACATTCGAGCGTCGTGCATCCGTAGACTTAGTAATCGAGCCGTTTACACTTCAATGCTTTGCACCTCTCAATCGTGGAATGAACCAGCCTTCGAGATTCAAAGTACCAACCACAAAGATATGGCCATGATTTTGTTAGTTTATAATCTTTCATCGAAGTTGTGCATACGTCGCGACTTACATGATGTTGTCTATGTTGATATCGTGACCCAAACAACTTGGTAACGACATAGATGTATATCATCGCCCTTTGATAGAGGACTTGAAGCCTGGGGATGAGGGTGTCGATGTGTAATGATGCTTGTAGAAAGGAGAATTTGAGTTGAAGGCCATGCCGCTTTTGGAACTATCAAATGACTTTCCCATTACGGGAATCTATCTCGATATAGTGAAAGGGATGGCATATCCTTGTTGTACAAGAAGACACATCACATTCGCTTTTGAGACATTGTAGGAAGACCGGTTTATATGGATATAGTGAGGTGGATTTGGACCAAACCCATAAGGGCGAAATTAATGGCCGATGCATTCGATGGTACAATTGGAGGCAATTGAAGCACCACGATATTGTCGTTTGGATGTATTGAATGAGATGAAGAATATCGACACGCACGGAAAAAGATCTTCGCAAAGAAGTGTCCCCACTTTACGGCCGGTTGGAAGAAGGAATCAATTTTTTTCAATTGCCTATTCGAAAGAGTTGTATGTTAGACACTTCATTGATCTAATGCACGTTGAGAAGAACGTTTGTGCTAGCTTGCTCAACACTCTCCTAGCTGATAAGAAATCAAGGATGGTTACAATGCAAGAATGGATATGATTGATATGGGAATAAAAGCGAAATTAAAACCTATGCCTAGAGAAAGGGTCAACCGTTTACTTACCTCGCGACACACCTTGTCCAAGAACGAGAGAAAAGTTACTCAAATTTCGCTAAAGGATGTGAAAGTACGTAGAGGTTATTCCTCCAACATCTGAGAGACATGTCGGGATGATGGGCGTGAGGCGATGAATCAAATCGATGTTATCATGTCATCATGGAGACTTTCTTGCCCATTCAACGTTCTATCTTGCACGAAAATGTCGCATAACCATAACAAAGTTATGTTGGTTCTTAATGCAATGAGAAGAAGATCATAGATCCTAGAAAATTGCTTCGGGTTTTCGTGAGGCAGACAAGGGACTCTCTTGGAGCTTGAGATGTATTTCCTCCATCATTTTTGATATAATGGTTCACCTATCAGATTCATTTTGGTACACAGACAAGGATGTGTGGGTCCCTTTCAGAACCGATGGGTGTATGGTAGAGAGATATATGAAAGTTCTCCGTGCCGATATGTGATGAATATGTCCGCAGCCGGAGGGACGATTATGTAACTATATTTAGTAGAAAAAAGTATTGAGTACCGGGTCAATTTATTCCGAATGTCGATGCAATTTGACTTCCACATTACGGTACACCAACAGGATGGATGGTGAAGGATTAATGTGGTCAACCTCAGAAGTGTTAGCATGGAGGAACTAACACCGGATGCATGTATGGCAGATTACAACACGGGTCGGGACGTCTTCCTTTTATCGACCAAGACATCACGATCACTTCACAGAGAAATCCCACCGTAGATAGATCATGGATTGAAGTTGAGCACAATCGCGACGCTTGTTGACCGGTTCAATGGTTATGTAGCAAATATGTTGTCACGGAAGTAAATGAATGAATGAAAGAAAGTTGGTTATCCGTAACGCCTCGATGATATGTGTATTCATACAAGTGTTATCTTAGCAATCTGATAACATTTTATACCGTAGGATCATGATGCCACAAGTTAATTTACGCAGAACAATGGAAGGTCCATTATCGCGAATCACAGCGGATCAATCAAATACTACTTTACTTTGGGATGATTGTCAACATTTGGGAACTCGATTATGTTGTTCACCGTCAACCATCTTGAGAGTGTAGTTGGGTGAGGATCACTAACGGGTTCAAGTTGAAAGGATTCTCAGGTTCAGACGCTGATTTGAAGAATGTGGATACCGAGATGATGACCCTACATAATGGCCATCCAAGCTCAACAAGTTTTTCTATGTCCCCACCCGCTTAATAAGAAATGGTCCATTGTGGTTCTATCCAAACAAATTTAACAATAGTTTTGATTAGCGACGTACGCCGATGAAGATGTTGACATAATTGATGATCCTTTTCAAAAACTTCACTCATTCTGCCATCTTTTTCGATGATCCCAAATCCACGCCCATACGAGAGAATAATTAGAGATGATGATGAATATGGCAATCCGGATCTTGTTAACATTTATGGTCATGAACGAGAAAGGTCAACCAAAAAACGAAAAAAAAAATAAAATGCTAAAAAAGAAATGTAAGACTTTATTGAATGTTGTTTTAACCTGTATATTAAATGTTGTTTTTTTGATTTATTAAATAAAAGTGAATTGTTAATCACTTCGGTTCGGGACAACAAGATAACGAGATATTGAAGACATAATTACTAGGAACATTCTCTCAATGTAAAGTTCAATTTATCGATTTATTTAAATTATTATTAATTGAATAAAAAATTCATACTATATTGATTGATTAGATTTTTTTTGTTTTTGTTATGAGCGTGAGCTCAATTCTTACTCTAACAAAAGATGGAGAAATGGAAAAACGATTGGGCGTGCGGGGTACCTTTTTACAATCAATTTTATATTCATACGATATTAACCTAACGTTGTTTGAAATTTTGGTAGCATGTAATTTCTTTTTATATATTTTGATGATATATATTTCATGTTTTTGGTGTATTGGACGTATATATTTTTATGATTGTATGTTTATTTATTTTTATGATGTATGTTTATTAATCAATTTGATGTTTTAAGTATATATATGTGGTATAAGTTTTGGTTTATGGTTTTATTATAGGATTTTTGGTTTATGGTTTATAGTATTTGCGTATATATAAGTTTTGGTTTATAGTTTTATTATAGGAATTTAAAATATAAATTAATAATTAAAAAATATATATATATATATATTGAAACGTGATTTGAAAACCTGTCTATGTAAAATAAAAAAATTTAAAAAAAAAAACGGTTTATTTTGATAAATTTTCCTGAAAACAAAGGCTTGGGCTTGATTATCAATGTCTAAAAATAAACTTGGTAAAGCGGTTATAAATTCAATCTTTCTTGGACAACGGTTTTTTATCATTTGGCCTGCTTGGGCCGGTGATGTGTTGGAGAGCAGTTTTAAACTCTCCCAAGGTCATTCCACAATTTCCGAGCCGAAAGGTGTATTAGTGCTTATTCATATTTATTCCAACAAAAACCCTTCCATCTAGTACATAGTTTCAAATAAGGTATGCTGAATCTCCTTTCTTCCCCATTCCATCTCCTTCCTGCGAATTTGTCCCAAAGAACGCTTAATTTGGCATCGTGTTAATGGAGTCAAGGGCATATTCAATTGTGAAAGGAAGCAACACTAATTTTAGTTTTTTTAGGATCCATATTCATAAATTGGGTCGGACAAATCCAACAGACGGATCCTCAATCCACGCAGTTATCTTTGCGCCTAAGTATTTGCCAAGTTATAGTCCTTGTTTTGTCATCCCCATAGTTATGGTCCTTAAAAAATTATCCACACTAACACAAAGTAACACTCACCTGGAACGGTGTATACGAACTCTATCATCACACATAAAACTATCATTGTTGTGCACAAAAGCTTTTCGTTGTTTTTGAAATATAAAAACATTTTATAACGATGATAGTTTTTGCATAACAAATCATGATTTTTAATACATAACAATGATATTTTTAAAAATCGAGTTCACAAATGAACTTGGGTTCACACGAAGTTTTTGCCCACTAACACATCTCATACACACATTATACATTAGGCTCATTGCTGGGCTAATAATTATACGGCATTCCCCAAACTAAGCCCTAAACCATAAACCGAAACCCTAAACCATCGAACTTTAAGGGCCGGGTGAATCATGAACCACTTGGGCGGTTTGAGTCGGAGTTGAGTTGGGTTCGAATAGATAAAAAAAATCTATTAAGGCTCTATAAGGAGCCCAATATTAAAGTTCATATCAAAAATCATATATATATATATATATGAATATGAATATATATATATATATATATAATATCCATAATTTTAAAATTATTCATAATTTTTTTACCATAATTTATCCAAATAAAACAATATCCATAAAGTTTAAAATATTCATTTTTTTTTTTTTTTTACAAATAAATTTTTATTTATTAATTAATCTAAAAATAATCACAAAATGTGAATATTTTAACATTTAAAATTGATATGAAATAGAAAAATATCTAATGATTTTTAAAATAACTAATTTTAAAAATAAAATATTTTTTTTCAAAAAATGTATAATAATTTTCTAATCACAAAAAATATTAAACCAAATATAAATATTAAATCAATTAAGAAATATTTTATTAATGTGAAATTTTACTAGAAATAAATAAATTATCATTCTAATTTTTCACGTTTACGTAGATTTTTTTAAGGATCATAACTTTGGGGTTAGCAAAACAAGGACCACAATTTTATGTGACATGCCAATTATTTCTGCAATTGCTTATTTGGCGAGTGGGGCTTTTAATGTCTCTACGACTATTGTTAAGGAAATTAATTACATTGTGAACTATTGAGAAAAATATATTGTTTTGATGAAAGTTAAAAACACACTTGTAATAGGATCGGCCTAAACTATTTATCGGGATGATGATAACTTAAATTTTCACAAGATCATATATTGAGGGGAACTCAAACTCAATATATCACCGAGGCTTACCGTAAAAGTTAGCGGAAGTGTTTTTTGTAAATTTGTAATGTTTTGGAGATATGAATAAGATTGTGTTTTATGTTTCTTTTTTTTTGAAGCAAATAAGAATGAGAGTGACAATGATGTATTATGCTTGGTTTGTGTTTTCTTTGGTTTGAACAAAATTATGTGTGTGGATGGTTGAAAACATTTTGGTTTACATTCAATTGGCTTATCGAGCGAGACGGACCAAGGAGAGGCGTCAATGAGTCAGTCCAATGAGCCAAGCAGAAAAAAAGATATCGTCCCCGCTTTTTGATTCGATTGTCCCAATTTTTACCATCCAAGACGGCAAGATCCACAAGATTGTCTAACTTTTTATTATTTAATTGTCTACATTTCAATTTTTATCATTTAATTTCGTATTTATCGAAGTTGTTAGATAGATTTGCTAGATTTAGTCCTTTTTAGATTAGGGTTAATCCTTTTTGTTCTTTAAATACCCGTTAACTTTTTTTTTTATCAATGAATAATATAACTTTTATTTGACAATTTTGTCAAACTCTAATCGATCTCTTGTCGCCTAAACCGGACGCACGATTTTATCGTGTTTTTATGAGTAACACTCCTGCATAATAAATGATAGTTTAAGATAAGACTGTTAGTGATTTTATCATATAATAGTGGGACATTTTATACAAATGATAATCTTAAAATCGAGTTCACGCGGTGAACTCGGGTTCACACAAGTTTTTGTCTTATTCTATTCGTTCCTCTTGACTGGAGCTGCATGATGAATTTATCGTGTTTCCTAATCGCGATTCTCATCAAATTAGTGCCGCTTATTAAGCAGATATCGAGAATCGCGATCTTAATTGCTTATCATGTCAAGAACCAATGGTAAATGGATTGAGTCGTTAATGAGGAGTCTTGATTTGCTGAAGATTCAGGCGACGAACAGCAGCGTTAAGGTTGATGCAACTGATTCGCCAGCGAACGAGGGAGTCGGTTTCTAATTCTTCGCCAGAAAAATCCCAACACCGGTCCTCGTCCTCACTGGAGAGAACTGCCTCATGGCATTACCACATAACCACCGTCGTCGCCCCACAACGAAAAAGGAGAACGACGATCGGCGCCGGAATGGTACGCTTTTGGTCCACCGCCGCAGGAACAAATAGCGGCGCTCTGCATATTGCGCTGCATATTCACGCTAATGACCTACTCCATCAAGATAGGCTTATTCAATGGTTTGGGCCTTTAGCTAATTGGGAAGATTGCCTAAGTGGGCCTTTTTCTACGGATTATCATTTGGAACAAAATGGGCTGGCAAATTATTTTGATGATTTAGAAAATGATGGACGTATTATTTTTGTTAAATTTGGATAAATTTAGTGGGCCCTCATTTTATGATGTACCAAATTTATTTATGATGAATAAGATATTGAATATTATGAGATAAACCGACAATTTATGATGAAGAGTAGCGCGTAGTTAATTATATGCCTAGCCTCCCGATTTTATTATGCCGAAGCTTCATGGATGATTCGTACAAAATTTTGAACTTACGTAAAAATAATGAATATTATTATGGGACATCTATTTATGATGACGAGCCAAGATTTTTGATTTTTGATCCCATTTTCCATGTCGAGTTTGAAGACAATTCGTGTGAAATTTTTGATATGGAACATGGTGACGATGCAAATTTTTGGGACTTGATATGATGTCGATAAGTCCTACCTCAATGATGATAAAGGTTTTGGCTCCCCATAATAAATTATTTTATAATTATTCGATGCTTATTTTGTTGGCAAAGATTATAAAAATTGGCATTATCGCTCAAGGTTTTCGCCACACCAACAACCGATAATTTTGAGCTCAATTATTTGGTGGCAAGAAAAACAGATTAGATGAAGGGAGGCATTTAGGCTCGATGAGAGAGCTTTTTCAGAATTGGTCCTTGAGGACAAAGACGATCTTGAAGGGGACGGAAATGATGCGAACGAGGGTTTTTGGGCTTAAGAATACGCGCAATTGGGCGAGACGGACCAAGGTGAGTAAGGCCAATGGATTTGCCCAATGAGCCTCCCAAAGAAAAGATATTATCCAGTTTGATTCTTGCAAGATTGTCCCTTTACATAAATGCTTCCAAATAACAAGTGACAACATCCCCAATTCACTATAAAAGACATTGCATATTCAATATATATTTCACATTGGTAAGTAATAAATTATGCATGTTTTTAATATATTAGAGTGCAATTTATTAAACTCGTTTGTATTAAGATGGCACGATTAATGACTTATGTTTGTTTTGATTATATTATTCCACACTTGATCGATTCTTGTGTTTTTGAGTCTATTTAGATATTTTTCTTGAAAGATTATTTTTGGAGTAAAGCCAGTGGAAGTAAGAATTAAAGTTGTTGGACTTAATTTGTGAGCAAAAGCCCAAGAGTCGAGGAAAAAGAAGGAATACGCGTTCATATGGTATGTAGAGGAAATCTTTGCATGAATATCTTTGGGCTTGAGAATGACGGTGTATTACATATAATATAAAAAAGAGGACTCACGTTACTTTTTTGAGGGAAATTCACGCCAAATTGAACGAAAAAGTTACAGAGAAGAATCGCTTGGCAGCAGTTTGAGAGAGAAGCAGAAAATGACTGCAACCATGTTTAGTTAGTATTTTATTTCAATTCCGCGAATTTTTAACTCAGATTTTAACGTCTCGTTAATCGATCCGGAGACGTTTATAATATTTATCTTGGGATTGTTTATTTCATCTAATTTAACTTTCAACATACGTGAGTGTTTAATTTGGATTGACCACCTGGTTAGATTATTCTCAGATGTCCCGCTACCAGAATTTATAATCCGTGAATTGTTATGAATTTATAGCAATTGGTAGCAACTAGTAATTTACTAGGTGATTTAAACCGGTTCTTTTCGAATCGAGCTTACGTGATTTGGGAATTTGTTTGTCCTTTTGTCCTAATTGTAATGCTTTACTTTGGTTAAATGTGATAGCGCATTTTGATCGCTAGTTAGAAAGGTTTTCTTTGAAGAGACGTCTTTTCAATTAAATATAATTAGGGATAAAACCAAGAAGCGGAGAAATTGTTGACCATCGAAAAGATTAATCCCGGTGGATAAATAGAGTAAACGTCGATGTCCGATAACAACATTAAAGTTTCTAGGATGAATAAATGAACTGTAAATGGAATACTTTTTATTTATCAATTTTTCTTAGTAGGTTAATTGTTATTTTTCATAGTAATTTATTGCTTTAAGTTTTAGTTATAGAAACCAATTCCAACCCACCCCTTTTTTGTGTTTTGTTTTTCATCAATTCATACAACCAAGATAATAATTATTCTACGTTCGCCTCATGGATCGATTCTAACTCGCTAACTACTACGAGTTAAGAGAAAGAGACTAGCAAGTATTTATTTTTGTCGCACTCGGCGGTGCGGTCACACATAATCAAGTAAGTACATACACTTTTATTCCAACTTATTGAGCTACATCAGGGTCAAAACTCAAACTTCTTTCGTTTGCTGGGTAAAGACATAAATGCTACCACAACACACACAACCATCACAATAATGCTGATTAAATACTTTTGATTCTTTTTTCATTTTGTTCAATTCCTTTTGTGTTTGTTCTTCAATTCCACAATTTTCAAACTCAAAGATATCTCCAAGCCCTTAACTCTTCTCAACTCTGCTTCAAACTATTTTTCTTTAATATTGAGATCATCTTTAAGCCTATCAAATTTTTTTTGAGGAATTCTCGGATTAACACTTGTGATCTTGAGCACATTTCAAGATTAGACGCATTATATATTATATATATTAATCATCATAGATGGTGATGTATCATTTTTTATTACCAAAGAAAAACACCGGACACGGCAAATTATTTCACCCAATTAAACCAGGAAATTACATGCATGAGGTATAGCACACAATCGATAGAAATAAAAAAAGGGCACACTTGCGTGAGACGGAGGTGTAATAATTAGATTGACGCTTTAACACTTGAGAAAGGTGAGTGTTGATTGTGCTAATTAAGTTGTAATCCGTCTCATACGAGTTTTTTTCATTAAGAAGTTAGATAGTGAAGAATGTATCAAACTTCAAATCATGAGAGGCACTCATCATCTTGTCATCCACGACTTGCTTCAACTTCAGAGCCATTTCAGGGGTGAGATGATTCTTCCAATCTCCATCTCTCCTTTCCTGTAAAAGAACTCGTTGTTGACCGACCTCCAATGCACGCCAGTCTTGTTAACTTCCAAATTCTTTAGATTCTGAAAGCTGCACAAATCCAAAATCTCTCCCATCACCCCACTTTCCCTTTCTTCCTCCGAAAAAGGCATGCCCAAGAAGTCAGCAATCTTATCCAGATTCGAAAGAGGATCCATCTTCAGATCCTCGTACTTCAAAAACAGAACCCTGTCAGGATTCTCCAAGCTCGCTTTCCAGTACCCGAGAAAATGGTCGCAGAACGGGCCGAAATTGTGCACGCCCCCGCAGAACATGTCGAAAGCTTCCCTGATTGGGAGAGGCTCATAACCGGGATGAAACTTGGCTTTCAGGAGAAATTCGCGCTCAGATATAAACTGATCCAACGGATTCCTGGGGAGAGCCAGGATCAAAATACAGGACAAGCTAAGAAGTCAGAATAAATATAGCACATTAAATAAAAGCCAATTTTTTTCTTTTTGTCAAAATGAGAGTTTAATCTGTTCAAAGAGCTGTATATTTTTATTTTTCAAACAAATAGATAAAAGTGAATGTGTTTTGATGGTAAAGTGTAGATTTTACACGTAATTTATATAGAAAGAGGTCGATTTTTGGGGCGGACTATTGGATAATTTTAAAAAATATATATGTACTCCCTTCGTCCCTTTTTAAGTTTTCCATTTGTTTCTTGTAGATGGATTAAGAAATATAATACTGTATATATGTGTAGTGGGGTGTTAAGATGTGATAGATAGAAAAGAGAGAAAAGGGTGGGGAACACACTTTGCCAAACACTACAAAAAAACTGTTAAACATCGACGGATTTTACCGACGGTCATAAATCCGTCACAGTTATCGATGGATTTCCGACAGATAGCTAAAAAATAATAAATTAGTACTACATTACCAATGAAAATATTTCCGTTGGTAATTAACGACCGCATTTCCGACAAATTTTAAAAAATAAATTTTCGATGACATTACTGACAGATTCCCGACGAATAGCAAAAATAAAAAAATAATTATGAAATTACCGACGAAAATATTTCCGTCGATAATTACCGACATAATTTCCGACAAATTTTAAAAAATAAATTTCCGATGACATTACCAATGGATTCCCGACGAATAGCAAAAAATAAAAAAATAATTACAAAATTAATGATGGAAATATTTTCTTCGTTAATTACTGACGGATTTTCCGACGGATTTAACAAAAAGAATTTAAAAAACTGAAAAAAGTAAAAAATTGAAAATAAAATCCAAATATTAATATTTCAGTCAAGAATATAAACAAAACAAGTGAGTGTCTTTGTGGTTGTGTACTTTGGCTTGCATCAATCGCCTTGGGTTCGAAGTAATTAACAAAATTAGTTATGATGACAAAATGGGTAAGGGACCGAGGGAGTATATATTTTTTAAAATAATAGGGCGGGCTACATCCGCCCTTACCTGGTGATGTAGACAATCTTGGATGTCGTACGGAGGAGAGAAGAGGGGAGGAGCTGGTACGGCAGGTGAGTCGAGTAAAAGCGCTTGGGGTCAGGCGCGAGCTGGAGATCTGGATTGGCCTCAAGTTGCAAGTAATAGCGGAATTCCAACCACTGGACGAGCTTGTGAGGGCCGGTGGTGAGAAGAGGGACTGGCTGATGGGAAACTGATGGCGATTGATTATGCTAAAAATAAGGGCTTTCATCCACGTGGTGCCAGCTTTAGGCTGGGAGGCGAGCACAATGTCCGTGTCGTGGCCCTTGAAGATTGGCTCGGATGATACCATTACTTTCAGGATTAGCTTCGGAATCCAGAAACCATGGTACAGCATCATCGGAACGCCGTCGAAGTTGTCTTGTTGCAATAGGTTTTCCAACAATGGATCTCCGGTTGCTTTGCCAGCCTCATGTGTAGGATTATTATTCTCCATGGAGGGAGAGATGTGATCAAGTACAAAAGCAAGTGAATGAATGGTTTAGAGTTTATAACGATGTAATTTAAATATAATATGCTGGGGAATAATTAGAGTAAAGTTTATTTTTGGTCCCACTAGACACGACACCTCCATGGTATAAATTTTATCCCAACCCTAATTCGATTCGAACTCCAACCATCTCAATATAAAAAAAATAATTATTTTATATATATTAAAATTGAAAAAATATTTTTTAAATTACTAAAGAACTTATAAATTTTATTAATAATCAAACATTTTAATAACTTATAAATTACTTAAAATTTACAATTTATAAACTTCTAAAACAGCATATAAACTTCTAAAACAGCTTATAAAATGTTAAAGTTAGAGACTATAATAAGATATTTAAAATAAATTTTGCCAAAACGGACCCAAGTCTTCCCATCCATTACGGCTCTTCATGAATTCAAGTTGTTGCAACCACACAAAAGTAGTGATAAGATATTATGTGGCGTATATAAGATGGTGGGCCTGGGCATGAATATTAATTGATTGACGATCATGCATGTACTAAATTTCGTTTTATAGTGGAGACTGTCAAAAAAAAAAAAAAGATTCGTCTTGATAAAATATTGCAACCTTTTGTATCTTAGTTTTGATAAAAAAAAATGTAATTTAGTTTCTAATTTTTGTGGATTGGTCTCTAATAATTGCAATTTTTTCCAGAAAGTGTCATGCACGTTTGACACGCGTACCCTCAAGATCAGATGATAAAATATTATGACAAATACCTGAATGTGACCTTTTTTTATAGTAGGTAGAAAAAATTCAATTTCAAAATCGTTGCAAACTTATAGTATTTTAAACCATATAAGACCGTGAATAATATTTTAGAGAGGATGATTTTATTGATATGTGATTTTACAATATATATAGTCTACAACATAAGATTCAAGAAGGAATTAACTATTTACAAGATATGCTAATTTGTTGTAATCAAGAGATATGATAATTTGTTGTACTCAAGGGATTTCCTTAGATAGACAAGGTTGACCGATATCTTGTGATTTTTGAGCTGTATATTGATTTCTAGAATCTTCTTTAATATATGGGGACAAGATTCAAAAAGTTTAAAACCATTCGGGAACCAATTTCAAAAATCGTGATAAATTACTAAATTATAAATTTTAATCCGATTTTTACGGTCATGTAAATTATCCCTATTTTAGTTTCAAAGTCGATGACTTTTTGGAATTGAAAATACTTTTGAAATTTATCAAGATTTACGATATTTTGGTCGAACCTACTGTAGAAGGTAAAATATTCAGTTGACAAATGACGTAGATTGACCAAAATTTGAAAAATAGAAAGTGATCACATGAGAATTTTTTATTCTTTAAAGTCAACAAGACTAGATCTGAAGTAAGATAATTTATAGGAATAAAAAATGTTATTCCGATTCCTAATAAAGATGATAAATATTTGTACGCATAAGTTGGAATCGTGCAAGATGTGTATTTTTAAAAAGATATTATTTGCTTTTACTAAGATGTATGAGTTGTTCTATAAAAAAAAAAAAATTACTAGTTAATTTATTGAAAAATATCAGTTGTGCGTCAAGTGTTACTCTAACAAGAACATTATAAATGCTTTGATTTTGTACGCGAGTGGTGATGGTGTGCATTGTGCTAATCCACAGGGCTACGCCTTATTGGGGCAAAACACTCTGGAGAACAAGATTTCCTCGGTCGGTCAAATCAGTAAAGGGCGGCGCATCAACGCCAGAAGGCGGATGAACGCCGGGAGGGCGAATGATCTCGCCGCCCGAGATGGCGGCAGGAGCGCCGCTTCGGCATGAATACTTAGCATCCAGCGTCACGGAAGCGTAGCCTAAAAAGCAAATCAACGCCATAAAAAGCGGATGAACGCCGGAGGGTGAATGATCTCGCCGCCGATAGATGGCAGGCGAGGCCGGAATCTGGAATACGCCGTCACGAAGTCAGCGCCCTAAAAGGAGAGCATCAACGCCATAAAGCGCGGATTAACGCCCGAGGGCGAATGATCTGCGCCACCCAGATGGCGAGAGCGCCGGGCTTCAGCGAATACGCGTCGCCCGTCACGGAAGGCCAGCGCACAAAAGGCGGGGCGAATTAACGCCGTAAAGGCGATGAACGCCGGAGTGAGAATATTTCGCCACGACGCGTAAGGAGCTGGCTGGCCGATGGAATACACGCCGGATGCGAAGGTCAGCTTAAAAGACGCGTATCAACGCCGTAGCGTGGAAATTAACGCCAGAAGCGGGCGACGATTCATCACGAATGGCGAGAAGGCTGCCGCATGGAATACGCGCTGCCGACGCGAAAGCGGGCCGCTTAAAAGTGACAGACCAACGCCAGAAGCGCATGAACGTCGAGGGCGACGATCTTGCCGCCGAGATGGTGGCGAGCGCTACGGCGAATAGATGACGCGATGCGGAAGGCCAGCCGCTTAAAAGCGCGTAATAACGCCGAAAGCGAGGATTTAACGCCGAGGCTAATGATCTTGCCGCCAGATGGGCGATATTGCCGCCGGCGTGAATACGCGCTGCACAATGTTGAAAGCTAGCTACTTAAAATACGCGGTAAGTGCGCGATCAACACCAGAAGATAGCATTTAACGCCGGAGGCGAATGATCTTGCCGCCGAGATGTCGGCGAGAAAGCGCCGCTTTGCTGAATACGCGGCTACGATGGCGCCAGCACAGTAATCGTCAGCCGGTGCGTAAAGAAGGTTAGCTACCAGTAGCGGGCATAATTGCTGCCGGAAAGCGCGGTAGTAGCATGCCAGTGAGGCAGTATAATCGCCGGTATGGCGAAAGCGAAGTGTAATTGCCGCTGGTAATCGTACACGCCATTTTATGCAGGCGGGGCATAATCGCTATCGAGAAAGCCCGGTGTATGCCCGATCTGCCGAGCAGTGCTGGCATAATCGTCGCCGAAAGCGCGATAAAGCGCTTAACCGAAAGCGGGCATTATCGTCGTCGAGATAAATTTGAGTGGTGGCCAGTAGGCGGGCATAATCGTCCGAGAAGTGGTCTGGCCTTTTGGCCGAGGCATAATCGTCCGCCGGAAAGGCTTAAAGATGAAGTCTCCGGCTTGTCATCGGTGGTGGATCGCCTAAAGGTGTGGCTTTGTTTTTGTGTTGAGCGAAAGTGATGCTCGCTTCAGATCTGGGTGGATGTTCGCCTCTGGATGGTCGATTATGTATTCGTCAGTGGCTCAGTTCATCACTATCTTGTGCTTTCCCCATGAAGCACAATCACTTCGCTCCCCAACGAGCACAATGTTGAACTCTCGTGTGTTCGCCGATGGTGGGTGCGTCACCGAGGTGACGAAAGCACGAGTCGCCTGTGGTTGCTTCAGATGCTCTCGCCGCCGGTAAGCCCTTTTCTTGATCCGCTTTGCTATCAAGGTTGTGCTCGACACCAATTACCCTCACGGAGACTTCGGATAAATAGCCCAAGTGACTTTTTTTTGTAATTTGGCCAGAGTGCCATTTTCTTCTCAATGAAATCGAACATGATATATGTCCCTGTGTTCAACCCGACTTCTTTTGTTTTTCAATCGCCTTATTTAGTTGTGATTGGATTGGTCGCCTTATTTTCTTTGCAACCGGATGGGTTAACTTATGTGCAACCCCCTCTTTCTTTCGTGATCGCCTTATGTTTGTTGCGATCATTTATTCCTTCGAGCCGCCTTATTTAGTCTGCGAATTCCGCACTCCATTGCTCGCTTTTGTTGTGGGCATCTGTAAGGCACTTAATCGTTTCGCCAGTGAACACAAGACCCCGCATCTTCGACGGGTGATAATTGGCCCCGCCGACGTGGATAAATCGATGATCGCCGACGCGTGTGATAAATCTGGTGACAACAAGGTGTGAGTTGTTTCTTAAGGTCCATATTTTCCAAAGTAAATCTCTAAATCTGAACGATGCGTGGGTGGTGATCAACCCAATCAAGAAAACCCACATGTCTTAAACATTCAGATTTTCATATTTCTGAGAGGGCAATCAAGGGGCGGACAGATTGCAAAGTTGCATGTTTCACAAGAATGGATCGGTCCTCGCTTTCCGATTTTATTATTGATGTAATTTTTTCCGATATGAACAAGGAATATTTTAGACTTGTTCGCTAATTTTTTAGGTTTATGTCCTTTTTTCCCCCGGTCTCTGGACTGACTTGTGGTCTTATGGTTCTAGGTTTTTTTTTTCTTTATTTTTATCAGAGTAGTTTATTTGTCATGTGTTAAAGATTTAGAAAGGTGAAACACCAATGAAATACAAAAAAAAGTCAAAGAGGGAATCGAACCGCACTTTTATGCCACCTTATATATACTAAACCAAGTACTATCATATTTATATATCTATTATGTTAAGTTTGGTTCTAAGAAACGTCAATGAAGGGATTGAAGTTTTGAGTTGGTGTTTCCGCATCAATATCCATCTTTTTGTCGACAATGATTCGAGGTGGTGATTTCTATCTATTATGTTTGTCTTTAATAAATGTGATTTGCGATTTTATTGACATTCATGTGAAATATGTATGAGAATAAGTCTTCTAACCTTTATAAACGAGAAGTTGAGAAGTTAATAGGTCTTCTAACCTTTATAAACGAGGAGTAGGTCTTCTGATCTTTATAAACGAGGAATAGGTCTTCTGGCCTTTATAAACAAGGAGAAAAGAAGTGATGTTACAGAAATTGCATGTTAACGTGTTTGGTGATTTAATCACTTATTGTATTTGATTTTGACAAACATGTCCCCACTGAGATGTGGTTTGTTTCATCACTTTATTTTCCCTTTTTAGATTAAGAGTCCGTGGTAATGCACGGAGAATGGATAGCCTGGAGATTTAATGAACTCCACATTAATTTCGTCAATTTACCTGTTAAGATTTGTCCATCATTTTTTAATAATTATTTAAAAAAATTATGACAAATGTTTAATTGTAGTTTCGAAAGAATTGTAGTTGAAGTCAATCAATAAAAGCAAAGGAGAAACATTTGATTTAAAAAATATTATGCATTATGAGATTCTATGGTAAAGAGGAAAAGTTAATAAAATTTGATTTTTTTTAAAAAAAAGTTCCTCTATTTTATTTACTATTATCATAAGAGTTGTTTTTATTGTAAGAATATGATTGTTCAACATGCATCACCATACTATAATTCAAAAGAAAAAAACATATCAACTCGTCGTTTTTATATTTACGAACGGCGTAACGACGTGTAAGACACCTAGTTATTATAAACACAATCAATTGAGTAGTTGCACTATCTTATCTTAAGATCTACGAATCCCGGTCATTGATTTTTTATCGATGTACCTCAGAACTTCAGAAATAATGGGGGACCAGAACTTCGATAATTGAGCCATTCTCCATCTTAATTTTAATTTGACACTTTCTATAAATAATTGGTTTTATTTTGTTTTTATCATTTCAAAAAGAAAATAAAGAACTTTCAATATTATTAAATACTATTATCTTCTTACACCAAATTCAATTTACACCATTTAATAATATTATTTCTCTCCACCAAATCCATTTTATCCATTTTACATCATTTAATACTATTATTTTTTATTTTTTTTAATTTTCGTATTTATAATATTTGTTCAATCAAAATTAGTTTGGAGGAATATTAAATTGACCATGCTAAATATTGTAATATAATAAACACAATCAATTGGACGAGACTTCGATAATTCAGTTATTAATTGACCATGCTAAATATAGTAATATAATAAACACAATCAACTGGACCAGACTTCGATAATTCGGTTATTAAACTGACCATGCTAAATATAGTAATATATTAAATCCGTTCGGTTTTATTATTGATTTTTACGACATGTTTTTGAATCTAGCCAGATTAATAATTGAAATGATAAAAGTGATTTTTAGAATGATGATAAATGAATATCTTATCTATCATACTACTCCTTAAAAATCACTTTATTATTTCAATTAATAATACAAAACTCGCTCGGAAAAAATGCGTGTAAAAGTCAACTGTGAAAACTGATCTGGACGGATTGAGTAATAAACACAATCAATTTAGAAGTTGGACTATCTTTTTTTTACGATCTCGTCATTGATTTTCATCGATGTAACGTGGGGGGACCAGATTTCGATAATGCAATTATTAAATCGACAATCCTATATATAGTAATATAATAATGCAAGCTCATGTTAGACGTGGAGAATGGTGCTATCTTAACTGTTTATGTAAGAAAATAATGAATTAATAATTAAACAACTACCGGACAAAAAAGCGAGAGATTGCTTAAAACATTTTATCAAACAACACGTGAATGAGGATCATACTTTTATTCGTTTCAAAAAAAAAAAAAAAGATCATACTTTTATTTAATTGACAAAAAAATTCAGATAGCGCGATTAAATGCATGAACCCTGGGTTATTTAAATATCACTATTACATAAAAAAATTTCATCACATTATGTATAAAAATTATCATTTATTAACAAAAACAATCACTGTTTAGAAATTGTTTTTATATTTTTAAACACGAAAGTTACAAGATAATAAAAATGATAGTTTTACACATAACAAATGATAGAAATAAATGCGTGTGTAACCCGATTCATACATGAGTTTTAATTACTATTGTATTTGGTGAATAGGATTATATAAACAACACGTTAATATTGAGCCTGAAAATTTATTGGCATAATCAATTTAGTTGTTGGACGAATTGAAGATATTAGAATCTTGTCATAGATTTTTAGACCTGCTACATATATTAATAAATACTCATAGTGTACCCTCATAAGTCACAATGTAACGTGGGGTGGACCTAAATATTTCAATAATTCAAGTCCTAGCCTGCAGAAAGGGGTGCAGGATCGTACATGCACTGCACAACCAGCTAAGAGGATGGTTGCTAAATACACATATTAACAAACTCGATTTAATGGTTTCTGTCGCACGACTCACGCGACACAAAGGGTTTATGTCGCATGGTCAACGCGACAGAATTTTTTTTTTTTTTTAATTAATTTATAATTTATTCATTATTAGTCAAAATTAATTATTTCATAATTAATTATTTCATTAATTAAATATATATATTAACTAATATTATATGATTAATTTAAAAAGTATTAATTATTTAGTTGTAAAGTATTTGTTCTTTTTTATTGAAAAGTATTATAGTTGTTTGGTGATATAGGATTAGTTCATCAAATGAAAAGTATTAGTTCATTCATCTCAGAGTATTAGTTCATTCATTGAAAAGTAATAGTTATTTTGTTATGAACTTTATATTAGTTCGATTAATATTTATCAATTATCAATTTACACTTGAAAAAAATAAATATACACATTAAATGAAAAAAAAAAAATATACACATTACATGAAAAAAAAAGATATTTTTCGTTATTTCTATAAAGTTGCTGCTATAAATATACAATTACATGAATTATGTTGAATTAAAAACATGAATTAAATACTAAAAAAATTATAAAAATGTGGTTGATCGTTATTTCTAGACCTATAATTAGACTCACGTCGCGGTGCATCCAAGTCAGTAATGTACGGAAAAAGCTCTATTATGCTTTCAAATTCTAAATCTAAACCATCTACAAAAGGGTCATGATAGTTTTTTCCAAAGATGCAGATAAAAATGGTACGGGATGGTCCTCTGTTGTCATATGCAGCTGAAATTATAGTTAAAAAAATACAGTTATAATTCAATTCAATAAAAATCATAAATTTAAAAAAAATCTAAAATAACATCAATATAGTTTTTCGTTACCAATATCCAATGCTAATTGTTGTGCACGTTCAAAAAACCACCGTTGATCTCGGACGTCGTGATAGGCATCTATTGTTGCGGGAAGGCACAAATGTCCGTCGTGTTCACTGAATGACATTACGATAACATTATACGTGGTTGCAACTAGGTACCCATGTTCAGGTAATGAAAATCATTTGTCGATTTTTGCCGGACCTTTGAAGTGACGAAGTGAATCTGCCAAATCTTTCATGGTTGTGTAACCACGTAAAATGTTACTGTATAAATCGTTTCTTGATTGTAGATCATATAAAAGCTCGCCAGACTCTAAGATATTCTTTCTGGGTTCCGTAGATTGCGAGTGCAACTGCTCGAAATCCGCAGTTCCCATCTCCAATTACATCATTGTAGGAATTAATATAACCTCTGATATATGGAGGAAAATCGGCCTCCATCTGAGAGTTATAAAATTGTGTTGGATAGTTCATATTTCTTTGAAAATAAGGCTGAGGCTGAGGCCTAGATGAACTAGATGTACTGTGGTGAGGTGGGAAATCGGATGGTTGGGGCCTCTGGTGCTTTGAAGTTGGAGTTTGGGGGGAATGGGAAGGAGGCTTTTGTGAAAATCTATTCAGAGTGTCTTCAGAAAAACTCATAGTACATCCTTCAGATGTGCTATGTCTACGATCAGCTTCTGGGGGAATATCCTGTTGCGCATTAGTTGCATCGACTCTCCCCTTACCCCTTTTTTGAGTAGATGTCTTGATTCCAAATGATCTTTGAACTCTCTCAATCCAAGAAGGTTCACGGTCGCCTTTTTTTTATTTTTTCTTTTTTTCAACTTTCTTGAGGTGGAACAATGTCTTCCGTGTCATCATCGAATAATTTTCTCCTAGTCTTACCACCACCGTCATCATCTATTTTGATTGGTAGGTACACTAGAAAAAAATCACGTAACAGTAATCCTAAATCTTTTTACTTTTCGTGTAACCTATTATATTTATTTATATTAGATGAACAATCGCTATTACACTTTTTACCATAACTAAAACTATTCAAACGATGTATTGAGTCAAGTATATATATATATATATATATATTGGTTGGGCCGATACATACTGAATACAATCATTTAAATATTTTTTATTTTATTATTAATGTAGGGTTGAACAAGAACACCATAGGGTGAAATCAAACCGCTACCAAAATAACCTTCAACATAGACATTATCTTTAAAGCTTTCACCTGGGTCATGGAGTTGCAAATACGCGAGATCAAAAAGCAATCCGGGTTTAGCGGCCACAAGACAAGGATGATATGTGCGAGAACGTAATTCACTGACTAACTAGTGCAAGAATGTCACGTCTAAAGCGTTAGAACTCATTGTCATGAGAATCGGAAAGGAAGCTAGGTAAAAAAAATGCGGTCATTATCTCATATAAAAATAGAAATATAAATGATAGATAAAAATTATACATGCATAGAAATTATAATATGATAGAAAGAGAAATATAAATTACTTGAGGTAAAAATTATACATGCATTGAATTACACATAATATATTTGACACATGCATTTTTATCATTGTGAAGAATTACACAAAATTGAATTAGATAAAAATTGTATCATTGTGAAGAATATTACACATAATATATATGGCACATGCATTTTTATCAACAGATTAGTTGTTTTGTTGTAAGTATTAGTTGAATTGCTGTAAGGTATTAGTTGAATTGCTGTAAAGTATTTGTTGAATTGTTGTAAGGTATTACTTGAAAATCTGTAAAGTATTAGTTAAATTGCTATAAGGTATCACTTGAAAATACTGGTATTTATAAATTTTGAACTTTAAAATTCAAATCCAACTAAATGTATATAACTTAGTGAATACATCAAATCCTAAACACTAAATATATAAAATACGAACTTAGTGAATACATCAAATCCAACTAAATTTATACAATATGAACTTTAAGTTATAAAATACATCAAATCCAACTAAATTTATAAAATATGAACTTTAAGTTATAAAATACATCAAATACAACTAAATTTATAACTTAGTGATTTTTATTAAAAAAAATGAACTTTTATTATTATAAACTTAGTGAATTAAAAAATAAAAATGAAAATAAAAATAATTAATCTGGACACTAATCCACCATTTCATTACTTGGTTGCATCAAAGCTAATTTATAATTTTATAAATTTAAATGCATCAAATCTTATTAGTTCCATTGTTGTAAAGTGTCACTTGAATTGATGTAAGGTATTAGTTGAATAACAATTAATTTTTTCCTTAGTATGGAACGCCTACCTTGCCCCGATTGCACCCAGCTATGTAGAGTTTGCCACAGATGTGTTCTTGCTCAACAACGCGCGCAACGAAATGAAAGTGCACAACCATTTGAATTTCCACAAAACAATGTCGATCAGGGCAACTTTTCTTGGAGTTCATTCTTAGGTTTCGATCTAAACACACCTACTCAACCACAATATAATGAGCAGGAGTCTATTCCGGTGCAGTATGGTTCACATCCCGCACTCCGCAGACACGCACATAATGATTACATGACCAACATGAATCCTAATATCTCCCCAATAGGATTTTCCAATTTAGACTCGCCATTGATTTGTTCCTCTCCTCCTACACTATGCCGCAATCGCCTACATCTCATATATGGGCGCGTCTACATCTCATCACTCGATTCCTCTCACCACCCAAATTCCCCATATTCCTTCTACGCCCTCATCACTCCACGTAACAAGAGTATGAGGATGAATACGAAAAATGTTCCGCAGTAACACAAGCGTCATCATCCTCATCCTCGCGACGACGTAATGATTGGTTGACGACGACGCCACCGACGGAGGACTCCGCTTTAATCCAAGTGTCTCGTGTGCTTTCAAAAACACAAAGCCAAAAAAATATGGGATGATCCCGTAAGTAACATACTTAATTTTTTAAATTTTAATATTTCATACGACACGATATGTAAATTAACGAAGTTAATTTTTATGTAAAAAATATGTAGATGTTTCTTAAGGTCCTGGTTCCCAGACTCTAGTGAGATCTCTTGATAGATGGACGCATAATCCATTCAATCAAGGTCATCCTTTCTTTCAGTTAATTCAAAATTCTGGATTGGAGGGTCTCGGGCAATACATGTTGCGTTCCGACAACATGCCACTCATTACTGGCGTCTGGTTGAGCGGTGGCACCCGAGATTTAACACGTTTTTATATGCCTTTCGGGGAGATGGCGATTACACTCCACGACGTTAATGCTATTCTTGGTAAACTGAAAATGAACTTTATTTTTAATAAATCAGATTTTGTACATTCTTATTAATTAATTTAATTTATAATAAAAAATAACTTTTTTCCAATGTAGGCTTGAACATAAATGGCCTTCCCGTCGTCGCAAGAAGTGGATGTATTGACGATGCATTGGTTGCTAGATGCGGGTATAGGGGAGATAACGAAAAAAGCACACCACTTGACAACATACACGCCGAGTGTAATGATGTGCACCTCACCGATATCTCTGCATTGTTCGAGGTTATCAGTGGTACTTGATGGGGACTACACTCTTTTGTTGATAACCATGTGATTTTGTCCCCAGAGATTATCTAAAGGTGTTGGATGATCTCAATTTCAGACCTCACTATGCATGGGGTCGCAAAGATCGGGCGAAGATTTATATCGCCACTTGGAATAGCATCCGAAGTGAAGTGGCATGTGATTTTGGTCGCTTTGACATTACTTGAGGTAAAAATTCAAATTCAATAATATCTCGAATGATATTTAATATACTGTTATCAATATATTGTTACATATAATAACTCAAAACTCATTTAAATTTTTTGGTCTTTGGATATACGAAAGTATTTCACCGAGTTGTTGCAGACGACGGTGAAAGCTACGATATAACCCCGAGGCTCCAAAAGCATTGCAATGGAACAAGTCCCAAACCTTCAATTCTAGGCCACGGGATTTGTTACATTATCGCAAACTATTGGATAATTACCCGTCGAGTCATGTATGTTTCATATTCTCAATACATCTTATTAGTAATAACGTCATTTATAATTTAAATACCTTAACAACATATCTTTATAAATATTTTACTTACATTATAGGTCAAATGGACTCCATTCGCAGTCCATTAAATCTATCCCACGCAGATCGTTATTTCATGGATGCATTCATTTTCTTGATTTTACCGAAGGGTATATGCCAAGAGGGTTCATGAGGCAATATGGGGAGTTCAAACCAGCACTTCAAAGACCGCTCTACTTCGATCATAATCTTTCTAGATTGGGTGTCAAGGCAAAAAGCTATAGAAAGGTGCATGGGCCTACATGGCATTTTGGAACGAGATGGCAAATCATAATTACCATCTCGGGTAGCTTGGTGACGAAGCTATAGTGCTGGATAGTACAACGTCGGATTATTCGATATGGTACGCAAACATATCACATCCGAGAGTGCAAACCGCATTACACACGTGAAAACAATGTTTATGTCAATCCTACGGCGGGTCAGTGCAACAAATGTTGGGACACGTGAGGCAACGCACGCATACATTGATGAATCAAGCTCGTGATGATCCACAGTGTCCAGATTATATAATGCCTGGACTTAACGTGATTGCCCATCATGCCGAGAGATCAAGACCGATCCCCAATCCCGCATATATTGGGGACAACAACACGATATGCCTTCGAACACCAATTTAAGAAATACCTCCTGGTTGGTGGTGGGACGGAGCCCAATTTCAACAATATTACCAAAACCAACCCAACAACCCTGATGACGATAATAACAATCAGTAGTACACTTATTATTTTTATTTTTTTTATGTTAGATGAATTATTTATTTCTACTTAATTGCTTCATATGATAAATTAGTGTTTCAATTTTTTATCTCTTGTTAAATAGTGCTATTTATTTATACTGAATCGTGCAAGGATTTTATCTCTTTTAATTTTGAATCATTTGCATTGATATTTTCCAAAAAAAGACATTAAACATAAATTAATAGAAAATATATTTTGATTAAAATATTTTGAACCGAAGCACTATATAAACTGATTACTAGGGTTTTTATCTCACCTTATATAACTCATTACACTTTTAAATTAAAAAAATTGTCAAAAAATAAATTCAAAAATTCAAAAAAAAAAATTATGTCGCATAGTCAACGCGACAGATGCATTTTCAGTCGCGTTGACCACGCGACAGGCACCAACTCTGTCGCGGTCGGAACGCGACAGCAGCAGTGTCAAATCGACTCCCATCAGTTTGTTATTATGTGGATTTAGCACAACTCAGCTAAGAGCGGTTCGATTATCCTGTTCTAGTACTTTTCGTATTCTATTGGTATTTCATCCGTTGAATATTTTTTATTATTTCACGTGTCATTCATCCATATTACTCCCTCCGTCCCACATTAGTTTTCACATTTTCCTTTTTGATTTGTCCCATATCAGTTTTCACATCCTAAAATGGGCACCTTTTACACAACTTTTACTCAAAAAAAAAACACACTTATTTACCCATATGCCATTACTTTATGCAAAAAACACATTTTCCTTGGTTTGCGGTCCCAGATCAGTGTGAAAATTGATTTGGGACGGAGGGAGTATGCAATATAAAATGGAACACTAATTATAGAATAGGTGATCTCATTCTGTTAAAGAGACAGTAGGCGTTGAAAATGTGTCTTGTAGTTTCAAGCGATTGGATAATGACACGTTATTAATTCTAGAGTATTCTCTCCACTTGTATATATAATACTTGTAAGCATGTTTGTGAAACTATCAGAAAGCAATGAAATTTGAAAACAAAACTTAATACCCATCGTTTTCTTCTTTGCTGTTTCACCTTCAGCTTATGAGTTGTCACTATCTTTTTAATAAGTGTGCATAATTGCACATGATGCAATTAGTGCTTAAGCGGTCCCATACATGTTCAGATCCCATATATACTCTAATGATCATTGAAATGTGGTCATCGACCACGAACTTTCCTACAATCTTTCTCAGTAAATAGTGGTTTAGAACTACACCATTTACGAATTCTGTTCAAAATATATCTTGCACTATTAATTAGCACAATAAATAATTTATTAGTTGGACTATCTTTTTAAGGATAAGAATCTTGTCATTGATTTTATCAAGACTTGAAAATAAGACAAAAATTCATATGAGACGATCTCATTTGGATAAGACGAGATACAACTTACCATAAATCACATTCATTCCTCCTAAAATATTAAAGCGTCAATGCCCAACTTATACCCCATCTCATCATGAAAAAGTCTCATTCAAATGCGTCTCACTTCTGATTTTTTATGTATGACTTTTGACTATGCCCTTTATAAAAAAAAATATCCTTCACGGGGTTCCCATCCGCAATAACAGATATTATTTGTTTTAATTTGCTTGATACTAAAGAGAAAATGCAGAAATTGACCGAGTATAAAGGCAATCGAGTGGTGAAGACGGCAAACAATTCAAGATTACCAATAGCCCACGTCGGTAAAATAAAATTCGTGTTGCGGTTCAGTACGAAGGAAGTTTTACTGCAAGATGTTTATCATATACCAAGTATATATGAAGAAAAACTTACTGTTTGTGACACAACTTACAGCGTCGGGTCACCATTGATATTCGGTCCTAGTGAAGTTAAAGTATATCAAGATGTACATGGGCGAATTTAGGGGTGGGTTGACCGCCTGGCTCCAAAGTCAACTCTTCTCCAAGTTCTATGTATTATATATATATATTGTTGTCTTTCAGATATATCACACGTCAAAGATCACCAGATTAATCACACGTCAAAGAGATTTAATTATCACCCGCTAGTTAGGCCCACAAAGACTGGAATCGAATCGACCCGCTGTGGAGGTCAAGAGTCACACGGAAGATGATTTATCGTGCTTTACGCATATGTTTTGTCATGCTTTATGCACATGATTTGTCGTGCTTAACGATTTGTCGTGCTTAACGATTTGTCGTGCTTAACGATTTGTCGTGCTTATGATTTGTCGTGCTGGTCCTCTTTATATAAAGGACCTCTCATTTCATTCAAAAAAACTTTGGAATGTTTCCCATTCCACTTATATACCTACACACCACATTTCAGGAAGAACTACGATTCTTCCCGCAGTGTTCTTGTTCGATTAATTATTTGTTTGGTGGTCAAATTCAACAGGCCACATCAGAATTCGTAAATTATTTGACCGTCAACAATTGGCGCTAGAAGGAGGGTATCGAACAAAAATCATCAAGAACAGGTATGAACCAAATCGGAAACAAACAAAAAAAAATGACCCCAAAGAAAGAACCAAATCCCATCCATATATTCAACATACAGACCAAACCAAAAAAAAAAGAGATGGGAAGATGAAGAACGGTAGTGGAAAAAAAAAAGACCCGGCTCAAAAAAAAAAAAAAAAAAAAAAAAAAAAAAAAAAAAAAAAAAAAAAAAAAAAAAAAAAAAAAAAAAAAAAAAAAAAAAAAAAAAAAAAAAAAAAAAAAAAAAAAAAAAAAAAAAAAAAAAGATGAGGAAGATGAAGAAGCAGAGTAGTGGGCCTTGTGCTCTGCCCTTCTCGAACTAATAGCCCGCCATTCTGGCATCCCTCAGCCTATGTGCATCTCATATAGCCATTGCACAGTGTCGCCATACCAATTTCACAAACCCGATTCGTACGCGCCTCGACGAATGTTAATGCCGCCTCACATGCATTTGCCAGGATGTGTGATACCCAGGCACAAGCGACCTCATTGCTTGTGCATGGAATCGCCACTACTTGAAATATCAAGCGAGTCGTCATGCCTCGCGCCGTCCCTGACCCATCGCGCCTCCACCACTCACGAAAACCGAACCGACACTCAAGCGCCCCAAAAATCGCCTTCAAAGACTGCCGCCGCTTTCTTCGTGAAATAAAATTTTCCGGTTGGCCGTGATCTGGAAGGACTCGTGGCGATGGGAAGTGAGTCCGTCTGAACGCTACACGATATCTTGATTTGGTCTAATCTTGATCTATGGGCTCGATTATAAAGGGTGGGTCGAGTAAATACTGGTTTGGGCCAGTTTTTTATCCGAATTTAAATTTGAGTAAATAATTGGGCCCGAGTTTAACCCAATTTCCTACTTTTAATTGTTGGGCCCGAGTTTATTTAATTTTGGGGCCCAAGTAGTTGAAATTCATTGGGCTTATTAATTTATGGAGTCCGGCTGTTGGTTTGGTTAATTTGTAGTCTGATTTTTTTAAAAAAAAAAAAAAAAAAAAAAAAAAAAAAAGTGGGGACGATGAAAGCAATGTTCAGGAAAAGAAAATTAGATTTGAAGCACCGAGTCGGGCGAGCAATTCAAAGAATCTGAGCGTTTTTTTCATTTACCCCACTGTGTTTATTATGTTTATGTCCTCGTGGCTTTTCATTCATTCGCTTATTTTCATTCATATTGGTAGTGCTTTACTAATGGTCGCGCCCTAAGCCTGAGACGATCTTAACAAAGACATTTAACGAGCAAAGTTTATGTTCACTGATTTAAACAAATAGATTCGATACCAGAAAGAAGCGAAAGATGACGGGTACGATAAATAAAAAAGATTTACTCAGACTTACAGTGATAGAAGAAAAATGAAAGTGATAGTACGGGTCGCAGCCTAAATAAGACGACCCGAAAGACGGGTGATCGCGCTTTAAATAAGACGATCGCTAAAACAAAAGGGGTTCATATAAGTTAACCCATCTAACAGACCTAAATAAGACGATCAACCCGATTGCACCCTCAACAAGACAATCAAAAACGAAGAAGTCAAAAGGGAACATACAGACACAGATCATTTTTAATTCATTCAGAGAAAAACGGCAGACTACCGCCAAAGTACGAGAAAAAGTCACTTATGCGATTATGCCCGCTTATTCGGTATACCGGGCAATACCACCTTTTGGCGACTATTATGCTTCACTCGGCTACCGGGTAATACCGTCTTTTGGCGATGATTATCCCCGCCTTACTTGGCGCTGGCACTACCGCGCTTCCGGCGATGATTATGCTCGCCGTTTACCTTGCTACTGGCAATACCGTCATTATGATGATTATGCCCCTCGCCTATTCGCCCTCGGGTAATACCGCTTTTCTAAGGATGATATGTTCGCTACTTACCTACGGTAATATTGGCCTTCTATGACGACATGTCTACCACTCTGGCCGATGGTGACCACCGCCTTTGCATGATGATTATGTCCTCGGCTCACTGGCACTGCAGACCACCGCTGGCGACGCACCACCTCGGCGCTTGGGCCTCGCTACCCCAAGAACGTCAAATCACTGCTTTAAAGAAAGCACTGCCTCTCTGATGAGATCGGCCTACTACTAAGGATTTAGACCACTCTTCCTGCCAGTTTCCCCCCATCTCGATGTCCAGCTCACTGCTTAGCTGGCATTCTCCGCCTTCGGGCGACGACAGCTCGCCTATTCGCACCTGCACACCGACTAAGTAGGATTATATTTCACGAGGTACGGCGTTAAGTAATATCACTATGCGACGATTATGTTCATTATCGGCACCGGGCACTACCACCTTTTTCGGCGATGATTATGCCCGCTGGCTTCACTTGGATACCGGTACCACCGCTTTCTCTAAGAACGATGCTCATTTACTCTGGCTGGCCGCTATTATCGCTTTCCTTGCATGGGACGATGATGTCACTTATTCGGCGCTGCACTATCATCATGGCTTAGATCTGCCGCTTTACAAGGATAACCACCGCCTCCCCTAAGATCGCTAACTCGGCGATGTCCAACCGGGCCGCTTTTAGCGAAAGTATTCTCCTTATTCCGGCGATGAATCGTCGGCTTTTCTGTTGACGACATTTGACTTTCACCGGCTGATAGAACTTTCCGCTAACTTCGGCGATGTCCAATCCGCGTTTTAGCGAAATATTCTCGCGCTTCTGGCGGTAAAAAAAAAGAATCGTCGGCTTTTCAGCGCGGCAACCCGGCCCGCCTCTCGGCGTCCGGCTTTCCGCTAACTTCGGCAATGTAGTCGCCGTTTAGCGAAAATATTCTCCGCGCTTCTCCCGATGAGATAAAAAACTTTTTACGATGACGACAGCCCGCGGCCTCGCCGGCGTCGCTTTTCCGTATCTCAGCGATATCGATCCCATCCGTTTTAGCAAAGTATTCTCTGCCTTCTCGCGATAAGATCGCCCGGCTTTTCGGCGGCTTGACGGCCAGCCTCCCGGCGTCGGCTTTCCGCTAACTTCGGTGATGTCGATCCGCCGTTTAGCGAATTCTTCTCCACGCTTCTCGGCGATGAGATCGCCGGCTTTTTACTGGCCCGGCAACCGGCCCGCCTCTTGGCGTCGGCTTTCCCTTCTTCGGCGATGTCGTCTGCCGTTTAGCGATTCTCGCCTTCTCGGCGATGAGCGTCATACACGGATCGACCAGCTTTCTGGCCCGGCAACCGGCCGCTAACTTCGGCGAGCGTCGATCGCCTTTTTCCGCTCCGTATTCTTCAGCCTGTCGGTAGTCGATAGAGATTTAGCGAAACGTATTCTTTCCGCTCCCTCGGCCATGTCGAGATCCTTTGTAGTATTCTTCACTCCGTCGTTTTACGAGATCGCCTACCACTACGATTTGACTTGACTCACTTTCCTTAAAGAGAGAGATCTGGCTCATTATCTCAATGATAACCAACATTGCTTTTAAGTATTCTCCGCTTTCCGACGATTATAGTTCATTTATTCAGACTGGGTAATCATTTTCCTAAGGACGATTATGTCTTCACTTATTCATAACAAGTAATACCGCTTTTTTACGACGATTATGTCTACTTATTCTACAATAAGACTACCAATCTTTTTCTAAGAATGATTATGTCTACTTAATCGGTCAAGACTCACCGCCTTTCTAAGAACGAGATTATGTTCGCCACTTTGGCTACTGGGAGACATCACGCTCAAGCGATGATTATGTCTCCACCATTCGACGTCAAGACCACCGCTGGCGATGATCACGCCAGCCTCACCCCACACCGCACTACCACCTTTTTCAAGTAACGATTATGCCTCACCACTGCACACGGGCATTTCACCGCCTCCTGGCGATGATTATGCCCGCCTATTCAAGGCTAGCACTACTCTTCAAGAATGAGATCGTCGCATGACAATGATCACCACCTGCCTCAAGGCCGCTTTCCGCTAACTCAAGATGTCCAGATCACTGCTTTAGCTGAAGATTCTCCTGACGAGACGCCCATTGCTTTTACAATGACGACTAAATTGGCCTCCCCTGGCTGTCGGCTCATTATCCTATTGATGTCCAAATCACTGCTTTAGCAAAGCATTCTCCCGCCTTTCCCCAAGAACGAGATCAGCCGGCCTTTACGGCAACGACTGAACTACCCCCAAGATCGTATTTTCTATTAACCCCCATGATGTCCAACTACCGCTTTAGCTATATTCTATGAGCGAGATCATTTACGATAATGACGACTTTCTACGGCCCGTATTAATCCCCTACGACAACCAAATTACCGCTTTAGCAGTATTCACCACTTCTACGATGATAGATCATTTCATTTTATACGACGACTAAATCATTCGGTTTTACCGACGTCATTTTTCCGTCAGCGATATACAATCCTTATTTTAGCGAAGTATTCTTCCGCGCCTTCTCGGCGATAAGATCGTCGGCTTCTGGCGATGACCCGATCCGCCTCCTCGGCGTCGGCTTTACGCTATCTCGGCGATGTCAGTCGCCGTTTTAGCAAAGTATTCTCTTCTCGGCGATAGAGATCGTCGGCCTTCCGCGGCGACGACCCTACCGCCTCGCCGGGGTTAGCTTTCCGCGGCGATGTCGATGTCGATCCCATTTTAGCGAAAGTATTCTCCATCTTCTACCGGCGATGAGATAAATCGGCTTTTCTGGCGACGACCGGCCAGCCTCCGCCGGCCGGCTTTCATTAACTCGCGAAGTCGATCCCGCCATTTTAGCGAAAGTATTCTCCGTCTTCTCGACGATGAGATCGTCGGGTTTTACCGGCGGCAACCGGCCGCCTCATCGGCGTCGACTTTCCATTATCTCGATGATATCGTCCGCCGTTTTAAAAGTATTCTCCGCTTCCGGCGATGAGATCGTCGAACTTTTTCTGGGCGGCAACTAGCCCGCACTCTCGGCGTTGTTTCCGTAACTTCAGCGATGTCGATCCGCCATTTTAGCGAAGTATTCTCGCCTTCCGGCGATGAGATCGTCGGCTTTTACAGGCGACGACCGGCCCGCGCTCGCCGGCGTCGAGGCTTCCGGTAACTTCGGCGAAGTCGATCGCCATTTTAGGTATATTCTCCGCTACCGGCAGTAAGATCGTCGGCTTTTGGCGGCGACCCGGCCAGCCTCCCTCGGCGTCGGCTTTCGTATCTCGGCGATATCGGTCCGCCCGTTTTATGAAAGTATTCTCCGTCTTCTCATTAGCCAAGATAAATCGAGGCTTTCTGGCAGCGACCGGCCCCTCCCTCGGCGTCGAGTTTTTATTAACTTCGGCGATATCGATCCCGTATTTTTAGCGAAAGTATTCTCCCTTCTACCGGCATAGAGATAAATCGGCTTTCTGGCAACAACCGGCTGTCTGCCAATCGGCTTTCGTATCTCGGCGATGTCGATCCGTCATTTTAGCGAAAGTATTCTCCGGCGGCTACCATTGATGAGAATCGCCGGCTTTTACAGCTGACGACCGGCCTCCTCGGCGTCGGCTTTCCGCTATCTCGGCAATATCGGTCCCGCCCGTTTTAGCGATATTCTCCGGCGGCTTCTCGGCGTCGAACTTCCCGTACCTCGGCGATGTCGATCCATGCCGTTTTAGCGAAAATATTTCAGCTATTTAGATGTTGATATTAGCTCTTTGTTTCGCCGATCGGTCCGCTTCTATCGCAAGATTAACTCGCTTTTGCCTTTCATCGACTTTGGCCCTCTCAGAAGACCGGCCATACTAATCGACGATTTATCACGGGTAATAATGAACCGCTTCTACCGACGAAGGGTCGCATTTACGAGCGCTAAAATTTATCTTCCTATAAATCGCCGCGGTAGTAAGATGATCCGACAGAGGAAAGTCGCAAATCGCCGGGTCAGTAAGTGGTCGACATTTACTTGCCCTTAAACTCTCCCAACTCCCCTCCTCATCTTGACTCTCTTCGACGAGCCATCTTCAAGACCGCCCATTCCGGAAAGCGGGATCTCATTCGCCTCTCACGAGCCATCTCTCGAAGACCCCGCCATCTCGAGTAGGATCCCATCTACTCTCTCTCACGAGCCATCTCGTAAGACCTGGCTCATCTCGAGTAGGGATCCCATCTAAATTTCTCACGAGCGCCATTCAGATGAATATTTTGGTATACAACACTGGTCATCTATTTGTAGAGACATTTGTAAAATCAAGTGAAAGAATATATATATAGAAAGAATCATAAAGCAAAGTAAAAACGCAGAAAAGAAATTAAATGGGTCCATTATATATATTTTAGCCCATTAAATGGGTCCATTATATACTTTGGCCCATTAACAACTCATTTTGCAACTAGCCCAACTCAAATCTGCTTCCATGGACGTTGTATATTCTTTATTAATTTAATCATCTATATATTTAATTTTCCCAGCTTAAGCACTAGTATTATACATTTGAATCATGCATATACAGTTAGACATTCATATGATCTATCAAGAAATTCGATCTGATTGTTCGTGTGTATGAAATTCTTTGCAGACGTTTTCTGATTTACAAGTACATATATGAATATAATATATACATTATAATTGTATCATTCAGTAAAATCCCTATAATTCAGTATAATTGTATAAAAAATATAGTAAAAAAGAACTAAGATACAATTTTAAAAAAAAATACCAAATCAAATAATTAAATTGTTCAACATCTAAATATGCTAAAATTAATATCTTTCATAATTAAGCACTAATTGATATATAAATTTATAAAAATTAATATATCATATCAATAGCTAAAAAAAAATACGATTTGCAATTACTAAAACTCATATTTTTAAAATATTTAATTTAAAAATAATAATATAGTAATTGTTTTTATTTCATACTATGCAACTCGGAGGGACTACATTCTAGCATGAATATAATTAAATAAATTGAATGTTTTTTATACATATATGAATATTACGTCTCATATATAATATTTTTATAAAGTTTTGTAGATGGGTAGTGAAATAGAAATTGTTCACAATTTTGTACGCAACTGGATTTAAACCAATACTGGAATCACATAAATGATTTTTTTTTTTAATACTGAATCACATAAATGAATTGAAACCCAAAGGAAAAATGGTAAACCATAAATAAAATAATAGAATAAAAAAACAGAGGGACATTTCCAAATCCACCCCTGCCCTTTTTTACTTGATCTTCGTTTTTGCCCCAAACCCTTTCAAAATCTCTCTCTCCCTCGATCAATCAACAAAACGTTTGAGCTGAGAGAGATTCATTCCTGTAAATCTAATAAATCACATAAAATCGTTTGTTTGAATTTTGTGCATTTGGGGAAAACAAAATTGCGAAAAAATGGGGAATGTTTTTGTGAAGAAACCAAAGATCACGGAAGTTGATAAAGCCATTCTCTCCCTCAAAACTCAAAGGCGTAAGCTGGGTCAATACCAGCAACAGGTATCCATCATTCTCTAATTATTCTTTTAATTTAACAAAATTGAGGTTTCTCTATAATTCCTTATTTTGATGGATTCAGTTTTTGTGTTGGGAAATCATGATCTGTTTCTTTTTTATGTGGAAATTAGGTTTCTGTATTTAATTTTATGGGATTTTAACTTAATCATGTCGATAGGGTATCTAAATCATCTAATTTTCAGCGTGTTGAGCATTGATGCTTTGGTCTATAATGTACCTTTAGGTACGCCTGTTTGGATGAAATCTTTATTTTTTCTTTCATTAAATTTAATGATCATTATCATTAAACAGGGAACTGTGTTGATGAGTTTATTGTTATTTTCAACTTGAAGTGTATTAATGGAGCATGACAATTGTAGAACATAGTTATGAGATATGAAAGTGTTTGGGATATTGTCTTACTGAGATTATACCTGGTGATTGGTATTAGGACATCTCATAGGTACTGGGTTAATGTACTGGTTGTTTGGAAACAAAGATGCTTATATATACTAATATCAGGTTTATTTTTTATAGCCTATGGAAGAAGGGTTATGAGAGGAATGGTTTCTGCTTTTATTTGAGAACGATTAATTTGAGAACGGTTACATCTCTGTTAGTAGATGTTTATGTAAATAGATTGTCCTAACTGGGTTCATGCAGAAATCTTTGTGGTTTGTAAGCACTGTACTTTCAATTATATGTGTGTTGAATGTTCCAATTCGGGCCATCTTAAACATAAACCAAAGGCATGAGATTTTCATGTTTAGCAAATATTTCATTTTTTATGAATTGATTTAGAGTCGAGATTTTGGAAATCTTCAATGATTATTCAGATAAAGGTGTAGGAATTCTGAAGCACGAGCCTTAACATTTATCAATTTTACAGTTTGGCAAGGTAAAAAAGATAGAATCTTAACCATTAGTATCCGATGCCTTTCATTAGACAATTGTGCTTTGCTGTTCTTAGGAATTTTTTAATTTCTATTGCATACCTCTCATGCAAGATGTCTCCATCTTAATTCAGCTGCACGGTGCATGTCAATTTAAATTGTTATCATAGCTGTGTGATGAAGGTGATGTTAACCTTCTTAATTTTTTTTTTTTTCCGTTGCTAATTAAATAGTTGTGAAAAAGTTCACATTATATTTATTAACATTTGGGCCACACTTCAGGGTGCTCCTCTCCATTCTGAAATAGCCATTATCCTGATTTATTTTTGCCATAGGCATCACAGAACTTAATTTATTATCGCTTATTCAAATAGTACACTCATAACCTTCTGGATGAATAAATATATTGCCATTTCTGTGTTTCAACTTCTTTCAGCTAGAGGCTGTGATTGAAGCAGAAAAGCAAGCTGCAAAAGATTTACTTCGTGAAAAGAAGAAAGACAGGGCACTGTTAGCATTGAAAAAAAAAGAAAGTCCAAGAAGAACTATTGAAGCAAGTTGATGGTTGGCTTATTAATGTAGAGCAGCAAGTAGGTTTAATTTCAATGAAGTTCTTTTTCTATTTATTATTCTCAGTTGTACCTTTGCTAATTCTTCTTTATATTATTCTTCTTTGATTCAGTTGGCAGATGTTGAGCTGGCAAGCAAGCAAAAGGCAGTTTTTGAGAGTTTAAAGGCTGGAAATAGTGCTGTTAAAGCAATGCAAAGTGAGATAAACCTCGATGATGTTCAAAAACTGATGGATGATACTGCTGAGGCAAAAGCATATCAAGATGTGAGTTTCCCTGATTTGCTTCTCTATTTCTGTATGAGATATTGCTTATTTCCGTTAGATCAGGAAAAAATACTGGTTTCATTATTTGTCATCAGTTCTTACATTCATATTGATCAGTTCCTCATAATTGTTGTGTCACATATATTGCACTATGTTCTTCTGATAAATCCCATGGTTGACAGTAAATTTATTTTCCTTTTGATAAGATTGGAAACATGGAGAGTATTTAAAAGCTGAGAAAGATGCAATCGCTTTTCTCAAAAATACTTCAATTTCTTCCACTTCTGCATTTTATGTTATGTTCCTTTGATCTGATTTTACTTTTGGAACCCTTTGAGAGATTGATTATTATATATATAAAAGAAGTTAGGATCGTAAATAAGTGTCATCTTTGCTTTCTGTTTGCTATTTGTGGTTCCTAACCAGAAGCCTATTCTGTAGCTTTTTACTCCTTTTTTTATTTTTTTGGGGTATAGGAAATTAGTGCAATT
This sequence comes from Stenogyne calaminthoides, assembly GCA_037126765.1. Taxonomy (NCBI): domain Eukaryota; kingdom Viridiplantae; phylum Streptophyta; class Magnoliopsida; order Lamiales; family Lamiaceae; genus Stenogyne; species Stenogyne calaminthoides. The sequence goes on from JBBCBC010000003.1 coordinate 50,333,644, forward strand.
TTGGGAGAGAAGCTATCAGCTGAAGATGAAGAGGAAGTTCTTGCAGAATTCGAGGATCTAGAGACTCAGGTCTGTATTTTTTATTTTATTTTTGTCACTTGTGCCATTCTGCCTTGATTTACAGGATTTCACCATAGCAGTTATTTCATTTCAATAGATATTAAAAATAGGTATTTTCCCCTTTGAAGAACTTAGTCTGTTCCAGTGTCAATTATGTTTGTTACAACTATGTGGTTGTACATTATACTTTCTATGGTGAACGATTGAATATTCGAACAAAAGGTGGTAAAAGAAAGTAGCTGTTTACTAAAGGGCCTTTGTGGTTTTTCACAGTTAACACTTCAGGATCTACCCAAAGTTCCCTCTGCAGAAACATCTATTGAAGAACCAGAAGAAAAGCTTGATCTTCCTGATGTTTCGACTAAAAACGCCAGTCATTGAAGATTCTTCTTCTGAAATTTCTGCACGTAAAAAAAGGTCTCCATCTCTCTCTTTCTCTCAACACACACACACATGCAAAGTTCATCCAGCCAAATTAAAATTCCTGTTTACATGATTGCAGTTATGGAGGAACCATTGCCTGCTTGATTTTGGGTGTAATGAAGAATGTTATGGGACATCATTTGTGCACTCTACATCCAACTCTTCAGATGACTATAATTTCTTTTTTGCTTGTGTAAAATAGATTTCCATTTTTCATCTGTGACAATTTGTAAATCTTTGCAAAATATATGAAAATTCTTGTTTGCCAAGGTCTTAAATTTTCGAATATAGAATATATCATGGCATCATTCTCAAAATCTGGGCTTGTGTGAAATATGAACATTAATTCAAGTTTCAGTTCTTGATTTTTTTTTTGTAGTAGACAATGTAATGTAAGATGGTGAATTGTGAGGCTTAATCTTAATTGAGGTGGTAATGCTGTGAAACTTCGCACTATGAAATAGATTTTTTTTTACGCGCATTTATTTAATTTTTTAGTTATCACGATTAATTACATCATTTTGTAATATAAGTTACACTCTTCAGTTATCACTATTAATAGTCTATTACTCCATGTTGTAATATAAGTCACACCTTTTAGTTATGAGATACTCCCTCCGTTCCATTTGATTCACACTTTGATCGGCACACATGTTAAGAAAAAGTGGTTTTTTGTGTGTTTTGTTGACTTTTCAAAGGAGATGGAGGGTGTAGATTGTGAGGGTGGAGATTGTAAGATTTTTTTCCGTCGAAATGGAAAGTGTGCAACTTCAAGTGGGACAGAGGGAGTCCTTTTTTAGTAAAAGGTTACATACGTACTTCAGTTATCATAATACTCTAGTAATTAAGTCTAACTCTATTTGTTCAACCTATGATTTGTCATCTTAATTTAATAATATTTTATCTAGTTCAGAGTTGGTTTGTTCCGAGGAAGAAACCTATATACTTTGTGGATCTCAAAGAAAATTCAATAAAATAGCTCAAAAGTGATTTCATCATACAGAAGCAGGAAGATTTGTCGGGGTTGATTAATCTTATAGTTGGGTTTTACTTTCCTAAAAAAGATTAGGATTTTCTCGATTTCCATCCGGTTCAATAACAATATCATATTTTGCGACCATAATCAGGAAAAAAATATGTTACCATTAAAAAATTGTGATGAAAAAGAATAATAGTTTATTTTTTTATAATATTATAAAATACCGCGATATATCCCAATAAATAGCTTGAACAAACTCTATATATAGCTTGAATAATATAGATTAGAGATCAATAACAAACTCGATCTAATTACAAATCTCCTGAAAAATCAATGGCTAAGCCACACACAATAAGATATATCCCAATAAATCCGACATATTGCGATATATCGACATATTTTCACGATAATCGATAAAAATATTTTTTACACCAATATCCGTTTCGCGGATATATCGTGAACATGTTGGTATATTTTCATCCTTGCTCGGCCCTCAGTCCCAGTTCGCAAAATCTGACTCGAAAATATATATTGGTTCTAGTTTTCTTGTGGAAAAAGTTGCACGTAATGTTATCCCCAACAAATCAACAAAAATATAATGGAAAATATGTTAAAAATTGTAAAATAATGACTTGTTGAAGACGAAGAAACAAAAGTATATATATGTATAGAGTAATTAAGTTAGTTAATAAGAAACTCTGATCTGGACGAATGGCAATGGCTAAGCCACACGCAATAATGGTGGAATTCTTGTTCCAAGGCCACATCACCCCTTTTCGTACACCTCGCTGTAGCCCTCGCAGTATAATAGAGCACATGGAATGGAATAAATATGCTGAAATTGCAAATGGCATTATGAAAGACAGTATGATGAAAGCATGCCTCCAAGTTAACAAAGACATTATGAACTTGGAGCTGGAACTGGATGCCATATCAGGTTTAAAGCCAAAGCTTCCAATTTATGACAAGAGGAAGTTGCGGACAAGATTGCCAAGTTTATGACTTGTTCGGAGGAATTGAGGTTGGAAATGGACAAGGTAAGCAAGTTGGTGCATGGACCATTGGATGTAAAAGAAAAAAACAACGACACTTACTGTGAAACGGAGGGAACACATATACACAAACGGAGACATAAAAGAGCAGAAGTGTTCCAATAATTAACTATCATTCAAAGCAAATTATGTTATCAAAAGATATCAAAGAGATGGCCAAATTAGGCAAAGATGGAAGGAGACATAAATTCTGTAATTTTTAAGGTAAGGAAATAGGCAATTAATGCTCATCATTTCATTGTAAAACTACCCTATTTCCTCCTGCTCTGTTGTGTGTGCAGTCATAAAGACAAAAACCATCGTCTTCCAGCCAAAATAAAGGGGCTCGAATCATCCATATACTTCTGAGTCGTTCCCATCTGGATTAAAACAGACAAAGAAACATCAGATTTATGCATTCTGAAATAATGAAAGAGAATATATCAGTTTTCGGGTGACTATTTACAGATGAATACTGCTGCCTTAGGCTCGGGTCAATCAAGATAGAAGAGGGTAACAATCTTCCGCATGTTCTTTGCTTCTTGACAGGTTTCCATGAGCAGCCTACTGTCGTGAAAGGCGAAACAAATAACCTGCTGTACTTGAGAGATGATGTCCATGTTACACAGCCTGTATTTTACGTAAACAAAACGGTTAACTTATTTCACAATAAAGTCATCTGGCAATAGGTAAACTTAATTAGTCATTTTTATATGTTGTTTTCACTAAACACTACTAGTTTTTTTTTCATTGAAGAGTATTAGTAGGCGCACCATTTGCTGTGTTCGACTTTGGTGCGCCCAAGTTTTACTCAAATTAACTGCATACATTGATTTAAGACTTGCGAACGATATGTATGAAAGAGAAGTGGTACCTGCTGGCCTCTATCAATGGGAGATGATCATTGTAAGGCTTCTCGATTACATTTTTTACCTGTGAACCCGAGAAGGAATGCAGGTTTAGGACTTATGAACTTATAAACACAGCCTATAAAATAAATGAAGATACTATAGGCGATCTTCTTATCTTGTTCCAACCCAACACAACACCCTCTATCTTTTAGATAAAACATGTGTTGTTTGCCACCAACTAAAATATACAAGATAGTCATACATCAGCTATAGACAACAATGGTGATCAAATTAAGACAAGAAAAGAATAATTAGAAACATCAATCCACCTAAAATGAAACATCAACACAACTATGAATTGAAAGCCAATGTTTTGAAAGGATTTGCATTAGATGTGTCATTATCAGATCATTTTCCTGGCACTGCCCAAATATGAATTGTTTGAATGTTGTTTTACATGAAAAATATGTGCGAGGGTAAAGGAGACGAGAAATTATAACATATGTGAAAGAGGCAAAATTTAAGACTCAATATCTTGGCTGGTTAAACATTGTACTCTAAACATCCTTTCTGCATTTTAAGAGAATAAAAATAAGTGAGGAAGGGATCTGCATAAGCTTCAAAACAGTGAAACACATTTTTTTTATATTTCGTTACATACATATAATAACACTGCATGTACATTATTGAATATTTCCACTGTGATGTGTGCACGTGTATATACCATCTTTCCCCACAAACAACAAATCCTTAAATTGGATATTGATGGATGGAGACTGATATTGGAAACCCAAAACATAGCTACAAGGCATAGAAGCAAAGTTCGAGGGACGTGGTACAAACTTATACAAATTTATTGAAGCAATCATCATATTTCTCTACTTTCTCAGTCTTTGAACACCTCAGAAGTACTTCATCAAGAAAAGCATGTAATCTTCTGATAAAGTGTAAGCAATCTTTATTATGCAAAGAGTATATTATGAATCTAATTTGAACTCTAATTAAAAGACTTGTCTCATCAATCTGATATGGCATATGTATTAATCCACCAGATCACCACTCTTAAAATCCTAGCACTCATGGAAATTAATGCAAGAATTCTAAGGTATAAAATATAAAAGCAAAAAACTTCTGTCAGAAACAAAATGATGAATAAAAAGATCAGCTAAGATCATGGATTCATCAAATTTAACACTAAATATTTTGATCAGCAGATCTTACTTTAGAAAGTAACTCTTGGCTCTCGGGAGGTTGCTTTTTCAAACTTTGTGGCAAAATCACAGTCAGCAGCTCTGGTTTTTCAGCACGAAGAGCTCCTCTAATGACAGCAGCATTTGTCCCTGATGCCCCTGATGTGAAGATATGGTTTTTCTACCAAAGGAAACACATGACATCCATAATAAATCTTCATATTTGCACATACATGATAATGTTCAGCACACATGAAAGTCAACACATAAAACAAAAGGTGTGATGAAAGAAATTTTGTGACTTCGTACTGTTATGGCCATCGCATAGCTGAGAATCTCAATTAGTTCTTGGTGCATAAACCCCATGTTTCGTGTCCCAAAGAAGCCAATTGATCTAGGCCCTTGTTGTTGAATTGCTAGTAACTCCTGAAAAAGGTTTTAACCGCTCTCCAAGGTCATTTTTCACAGCTGTCCAAGCCCAAATGTGTATTAGTGGTTGTTCATATTTATTCCAACAAAAACCCTTCCATCTAGTACATAGTTTCAAATAAGGTATGTGAATCTCCTTTCTTCCCCATTCCATCTCCTTCCCTACACGAATTTGTCCTGAAAGAACACTAATTGGCATCGTGTTAATGGAGTCGGGGCATATTCAATTGTAAGGAAGCAACACTAATTTTAGTTTTTTAGGATCCATATTCATAAATTGGGTCGGACAAATCCAGTTGCACGGATCCTCAATCCATGCAGCAGGTGCACACAAGTATTTGCCAAGTTATAGTCCTTGTTTTGTCATCCCCATAGTTATGGTCCTTAAAAAAATTATCCACACTAACACAAAGTAACACTCCTGTGAACCAGGTGTATACATGAACTCTATCACTGTCACATACAAACTATCACTGTTATGCACAAAAGCTTTCGTTGTTTTGAAATATAAAACATTTTATAACAGTGATAGTTTTTGTGCATAACAGTCATGATTTTTATACATAACAATGATACTTTTAAAAATCGAGTTCACAGTGAACTCGGGTTCACACGAGTTTTTGCCCACTAACACATCTCACACACACACACACACACATATATATATATATGGAGCCTAATATTAGGCTCCTTATGGAGCCTAATAGCTTATGTGACATTCCCAAACTAAGCCCTAAACCATAAACCGTAAACCCTAAACCATCAACCGTTCGGGCCGGGTGAACCATGAACCACTTGGACCGGTTTTGAGTCGGGTTGAGTTGGGTTCGGACCGGGTAAAAAATCTATTAGGCTCCATAAGGAGCCCAATATTAGGCTCCATATCAAAATCATATATATATATATATATGAATATGAATATATATATATATATAATATCCATAATTTTAAAATTATTCATAATTATTTTTACCATAATTTATCCAAATAAAACAATATCCATAAAGTTTAAAATATTCATATTTTTTTTTTACAAATAAATTTTCTATTTATTAATTAATCTAAAAATAATCACAAAATGTGAATATTTTAACATTTAAATTAGATATGAAATAGAAAAATATCTAATGATTTTAAAATAACTAATTTTTAAAAAATAAAATATTTTTTTCAAAAAATGTATAATAATTTTCTAATCACAAAAAATATTAAACCAAATATAAATATTACATCAATTAAGAAATATTTTATTAATGTGAAATTTTACTAGAAATAAATAAATTATCATTCTAATTTTTCACGTTTACGTGGATTTTTTTTAAGGATCATAACTTTGGGGTTAGCAAAACAAGGACCACAATTTTATGTGACATGCCAATTATTTCTGCAATTGCTTATTTTGCGTGTGGGGCTTTAATGTCTCTACGACTATTGTTAAGGAAATTAATTACATTGTGAACTATTGAGAAAATATATTGTTTTGATGAAAGTTAAAACACACTTGTAATAGGATCGGCCTAAACTATTAGTCGGCTGATGTATTAATAGAAAATCAGTTGAATGTGTTAGATAGCTGATATGTTAAACTTAAATTTTCACAAGATCATATATTGAGGGGGACCTCAAACTCAATATATCACCGAGGCTTACCAGAAAAGTTAGCGGAAGTGTTTTGTACTTGTAATGTTTTGGAGATATGAATAAGATTGTGTTTTATGTTTCCTTTTTTGAAGCAAGCGCAATGAGAGTGACAATGATGTATTGTACTAGTTTGTGTTTTCTTTGGTTTGAACAAAATTATGTGTGTGGATGGTTGAAAACATTTTGGTTTACATTCAATTGGCTTATCGAGCGAGACGGACCAAGGAGAGGCGTCAATGAGTCAGTCCAATGAGCCAAGCAAGAAAAGATACTGTCCCAGTTTTGATTCGATTGTCCCACTTTTACCATCCAAGATTTGGCAAGATCCACAAGATTGTCTAACTTTTATTATTTAATTGTCTACATTTCAATTTTTATCATTTAATTTCGTATTTATCGAGTTGTTAGATAGATTTGCTAGATTTAGTCCTTTTTAGATTAGGGTTAATCCTTTTTGTTCTTTAAATACCCGTTAACTTTTTTTTTTATCAATGAATAATATAACTTTTATTTGACAATTTTGTCAAACTCTAATCGATCTCTTGCCGGCCTAAACCGGGACGACGATTTTATCGTGTTTTCTATGAGTAACACTCCTGTGCATAACAGTGATAGTTTTTGTGCATAACAGTGGTAGTTTTTATGCATAATAGTGGGAGTTTTTGTACATAACAGTGATACTTAAAAAATCGAGTTCACGGTGAACTCGGGTTCACACAAGTTTTTGTCGTTTTCTATTCGTTCCCCTGCTGGACTGAGCCAGGGCGATGAATTTATCGTGTTCCCGAATCGCGATTCTCATCAAATTGGTGCTTTCATTAAGAGTATCTGAGAATCGCGATCTTAATTGCTATCATGTCAAGAACCAATGGTAAATGGATTGAGTCGTTAATGAGGAGTCTTGATTTGCTGAAGATTCAGGCGACGAACAGCAGCGTTAAGGTTGATGCAACTGATTCGCCAGCGAACGAGGGAGTCGGTTTCTAATTCTTCGCCAGAAAAATCCCAACACCGGTCCTCGTCCTCACTGGAGAGAACTGCCTCATGGCATTACCACATAACCACCGTCGTCGCCCCACAACGAGAAAGGAGAACGACGATCGGCGCCGGAATGGTACCTTTTGGTCCACCGCCGCAGGAACAAATAGCGGCGCTCTGCATATTGCGCTGCATATTCACGCTAATGACCTACTCCATCAAGATAGGCTTATTCAATGGTTTGGGCCTTTAGCTAATTGGGAAGATTGCCTAAGTGGGCCTTTTTCTACGGATTATCATTTGGAACAAAATGGGCCGGCAAATTATTTTGATGATTTAGAAAATGATGGACGTATTATTTTTTTTTGAAATTTGGATAAATTTAGTGGCCCCCATTTTATGATGGTAAATTTATTTATGATGAAGAAGATATTGAATATTATGAAAGACCGACAATTTATGATGAAAAAGTAGCGCGTAGTTAATTATATGCCTAGCCTCCCGTTTATTATGCCGAGCTCATGGATGATTAGTGCCAAAATTTTGAACTTACAGAAAATAATGAATATTATTATGGGACATCTATTTATGATGACGAGCTGCCAGTACTTGATTTTGCGCATCCCATTTTCCATGTCGAGTTTGAAGACAATTCGTGCGAAATTTTTGATATGGAACATGGTGACGATGCAAATTTTTTGGGACTTGATATGATGTCCGATAAGTCCTACCTCAATGATGATAAAGGTTTTGGCTCCCATAATAAATTATTTTTATAATTATTGACAGTTATTTTGTTGGCGATCTTATAAAAATTGGCATTATTGCTGAAGGTTTTTCGCCACGAACAAATGATAATTTTGAGCTCAATTATTTGGTGGCAAGCGATCGTTGATTAGATGAAAGGGAGGCATTTAGGCTCGATGAGAGAGCTTTTTCAGAATTGGTCCTTGAGGACAAAGACGATCTTGAAGGGGACGGAAATGATGCGAACGAGGGTTTTTGGGCTTAAGAATACGCGCAATTGGGCGAGACGGACCAAGGTGAGGCGTCAATGGATTTGCCCAATGAGCCTGGCAAGAAAAGATATTATCCCAGTTTTGATTCTTGCAAGATTGTCCCTTTACATAAATGCTTCCAAATAACAAGTGACAACATCCCCAATTCACTATAAAAGACATTGCATATTCAATATATATTTCACATTGGTAAGTAATAAATTATGCATGTTTTTAATATATTAGAGTGCAATTTATTAAACTCGTTTGTATTAAGATGGCACGATTAATGACTTATGTTTGTTTTGATTATATTATTCCACACTTGATCGATTCTTGTGTTTTTGAGTCTATTTAGATATTTCTTGTGGAGTATTATTTTTGGAGTAAAAAAGCGGGTGTAAAATTAAAGTTGTTGGACTTAATTTGTGAGCAAAAGCCCAAGAGTCGAGGAAAAAGAAGGGAATACGCGTTCATATGGTATGTAGAGGAAATCTTTGCATGAATATCTTTGGGCTTGGAGAATGACGGTGTATTACATATAATATAAAAAGAGGACTCACGTTACTTTTTGAGGGAAATTCACGCCAAATTGAACGAAAAAAGTTACAGAGAAGAATCGCTTGGCAGCAGTTTGAGAGAGAAGCAGAAAATGACTGCAACCATGTTTAGTTAGTATTTTATTTCAATTAAGGAAATTTTTGAACTCGTATTTTAATGTCTGTTAATTGATCTGAGACGTTTACAATATTTATCTTGGGATTGTTTATTTCATCTAATTTAACTTTCAACATACGTGAGTGTTTAATTTGGATTGACCACCTAGGTTAGATTATTCTTGTATGTCTCTTGGTTAAATAAATTTATAATCCGTAATTGTTATGAATTTATGGCAATTGGTAGCAACTAGTAATTTACTAGGGTGATTTAAACCGGGTTCTTTTCGAATCGAACTTTGCGTTTGGGAATTTGTTTGTCCTTTGTCCTAATTCGTAATGCTTCTACTTGGTTAAATGTATGGGCGTCTTAGGCTAATTTTAGTTAGAAAGGTTTTTTTCTTGAAGAGCGTCTTTTCAATTAAATATAATTAAGGGATAAAAACCAAGTGGCAGGAGAGATTGTTGATTCTTGAGGGGCATTAATCCGTGGATAAATAGAGTAAACGTCGATGTCAGATTAACAACATTAAAGTCGAGGATGAATAATGAACTGTAAATTGGAATACTTTTTATTTATTGAATTTTTCTTAGTAGGTTAATTGTTATTTTTCATAGTAATTTATTGCTTTAAGTTTTAGTTATAGAAATCCAATTCCAACCCACCCCCTTTTTGTGTTACGTGTTTTTTTCATCAATTAAATACAATTAAGATAATAATTATTCTACGTTCGCGTGGATCGAAAAGCTTCTTTGCCATTACTACGAGTTAGTAGAAAGAGGTAGGGTATTTATTTTTTGTCGGCGCCGACAGTGCGGTCACACATAATCAAGTAAGTACATACACTTTTATTCCAACTTATTGAGCTACATCAGGGTCAAAACTCAAACTTCTTTCGTTTGCTGGGTAAAGACATAAATGCTACCACAACACACACAACCATCACAATAATGCTGATTAAATACTTTTGATTCTTTTTCATTTTGTTCAATTCCTTTTGTGTTTGTTCTTCAATTCCACAATTTTCAAACTCAAAGATATCTCCAAGCCCTTAACTCTTCTCAACTCTGCTTCAAACTATTTTTCTTTAATATTGAGATCATCTTTAAGCCTATCAAGTTTTTTGAGGAATTCTCGGGATTAACACTTGTGATCTTGAGCACATTTCAAGATTAGACGCATTATATATTATATATATTAATCATCATAGATGGTGATGTATCATTTTTTATTACCAAAGAAAAACACCGGACACGGCAAATTATTTCACCCAATTAAACCAGGAAATTACATGCATGAGGTATAGCACACAATCGATAGAAATAAAAAAAGAGGGGCACACTTGCGTTGAGGGAGTGTAATAATCGGGTATTGATGACTTTTAACACTTTGAGAGGGGTGAGTGTTGATTGTGCTAATTAAGTTGTAATCCGTCTCATACGAGTTTTTTTCATTAAGAAGTTAGATAGTGAAGAATGTATCAAACTTCAAATCATGAGAGGCACTCATCATCTTGTCATCCACGACTTGCTTCAACTTCAGAGCCATTTCAGGGGTGAGATGATTCTTCCAATCTCCAATCTCTCCTTTCCTGTAAAAGAACTCGTTGTTGACCGACCTCCAATGCACGCCAGTCTTGTTAACTTCCAAATTCTTTAGATTCTGAAAGCTGCACAAATCCAAAATCTCTCCCATCACCCCACTTTCCCTTTCTTCCTCCGAAAAAGGCATGCCCAAGAAGTCAGCAATCTTATCCAGATTCGAAAGAGGATCCATCTTCAGATCCTCGTACTTCAAAAACAGAACCCTGTCAGGATTCTCCAAGCTCGCTTTCCAGTACCCGAGAAAATGGTCGCAGAACGGGCCGAAATTGTGCACGCCCCCGCAGAACATGTCGAAAGCTTCCCCGATTGGGAGAGGCTCATAACCGGGATGAAACTTGGCTTTCAGGAGAAATTCGCGCTCAGATATAAACTGATCCAACGGATTCCTGGGGAGAGCCAGGATCAAAATACAGGACAAGCTAAGAAGTCAGAATAAATATAGCACATTAAATAAAAGCCAATTTTTTTCTTTTTGTCAAAATGAGAGTTTAATCTGTTCAAAGAGCTGTATATTTTTATTTTTCAAACAAATAGATAAAAGTGAATGTGTTTTGATGGTAAAGTGTAGATTTTACACGTAATTTATATAGAAAGAGGTCGATTTTTGGGGCGGACTATTGGATAATTTTAAAAAATATATATGTACTCCCTTCGTCCCTTTTTAAGTTTTCCATTTGTTTCTTGTAGATGGATTAAGAAATATAATACTGTATATATGTGTAGTGGGGTGTTAAGATGTGATAGATAGAAAAAAGAGAAAAGGGTGGGGAACACACTTTGCCAAACACTACAAAAAAACTGTTAAACATCGACGGATTTTACCGACGGTCATAAATCCGTCACAGTTATCGATGGATTTCCGACAGATAGCTAAAAAATAATAAATTAGTACTACATTACCAATGAAAATATTTCCGTTGGTAATTAACGACCGCATTTCCGACAAATTTTAAAAAATAAATTTTCGATGACATTACTGACAGATTCCCGACGAATAGCAAAAATAAAAAAATAATTATGAAATTACCGACGAAAATATTTCCGTCGATAATTACCGACATAATTTCCGACAAATTTTTTAAAAAATAAATTTCCGATGACATTACCAATGGATTCCCGACGAATAGCAAAAATAAAAAAATAATTACAAAATTAATGATGGAAATATTTTCTTCGTTAATTACTGACGGATTTTCCGACGGATTTAACAAAAAGAATTTAAAAAACTGAAAAAAGTAAAAAATTGAAAATAAAATCCAAATATTAATATTTCAGTCAAGAATATAAACAAAACAAGTGAGTGTCTTTGTGGTTGTGTACTTTGGCTTGCATCAATCGCCTTGGGTTCGAAGTAATTAACAAAATTAGTTATGATGACAAAATGGGTAAGGGACCGAGGGAGTATATATTTTTTAAAATAATAGGGCGGGCTACATCCGCCCTTACCTGGTGATGTAGACAATCTTGGATGTCGTACGGAGGGAGAAGAGGGGAGGAGCTGGTACGGCAGGTGAGTCGAGTAAAAGCGCTTGGGGTCAGGCGCGAGCTGGAGATCTGGATTGGCCTCAAGTTGCAAGTAATAGCGGAATTCCAACCACTGGACGAGCTTGTGAGGGCCGGTGGTGAGAAAGGGACTGGCTGATGGGAAACTGATGGCGATTGATTATGCTAAAAATAAGGGCTTTCATCCACGTGGTGCCAGCTTTAGGCTGGGAGGCGAGCACAATGTCCGTGTCGTGGCCCTTGAAGATTGGCTCGGATGATACCATTACTTTCAGGATTGGCTTCGGAATCCAGAAACCATGGTACAGCATCATCGGAACGCCGTCGAAGTTGTCTTGTTGCAATAGGTTTTCCAACAATGGATCTCCGGTTGCTTTGCCAGCCTCATGTGTAGGATTATTATTCTCCATGGAGGGAGAGATGTGATCAAGTACAAAAGCAAGTGAATGAATGGTTTAGAGTTTATAACGATGTAATTTAAATATAATATGCTGGGGAATAATTAGAGTAAAGTTTATTTTTGGTCCCACTAGACACGACACCTCCATGGTATAAATTTTATCCCAACCCGACCCGATTCGAACCCAACCATCTCAATATAAAAAAATAATTATTTTATATATATTAAAATTGAAAAAATATTTTTTTAAATTACTAAAGAACTTATAAATTTTATTAATAATCAAACATTTTAATAACTTATAAATTACTTAAAATTTACAATTTATAAACTTCTAAAACAGCATATAAACTTCTAAAACAGCTTATAAAATGTTAAAGTTAGAGACTATAATAAGATATTTAAAATAAATTTTGCCAAAACGGACCCAAGTCTTCCCATCCATTACGGCTCTTCATGAATTCAAGTTGTTGCAACCACACAAAAGTAGTGATAAGATATTATGTGGCGTATATAAGATGGTGGGCCTGGGCATGAATATTAATTGATTGACGATCATGCATGTACTAAATTTCGTTTTATAGTGGAGACTGTCAAAAAAAAAAAAAAGATTCGTCTTGATAAAATATTGCAACCTTTTGTATCTTAGTTTTGATAAAAAAAATGTAATTTAGTTTCTAATTTTTGTGGATTGGTCTCTAATAATTGCAATTTTTTCCAGAAAGTGTCATGCACGTTTGACACGCGTACCCTCAAGATCAGATGATAAAATATTATGACAAATACCTGAATGTGACCTTTTATAGTAGGTAGAAAGGGTCAATTTCAAAATCGTTGCAAACTTATAGTATTTTAAGACCATATAAGACCGTGAATAATATTTTAGAGAGGATGATTTTATTGATATGTGATTTTACAATATATATAGTCTACAACATAAGATTCAAGAAGGAATTAACTATTTACAAGATATGCTAATTTGTTGTAATCAAGAGATATGATAATTTGTTGTACTCAAGGGATTTCCTTAGATAGACAAGGTTGACCGATATCTTGTGATTTTTGAGCTGTATATTGATTTCTAGAATCTTCTTTAATATATAGGTCCAGATTCAAAAAGTTAAAACCATCGGGACCAATTTCAAAATCGTGACAAGTTACTAAATTATAAATTTTTAATCCGATTTTACGGTCATGTAAATTATCCCTATTTTAGTTTCAGTCCTGATGACTTTTTGGAATTGAAAATACTTTTGTAGCTATCAGTATTTACGATATTTTGGTCCTGGAACTGGCTGTAGAAGGTAAAATATTCAGTTGACAGTGACGTAGACTGACCAAAATTTGAAAAATAGAAAGTGATCACATGAGAATTTTTTATTCTTTAAAGTCAACAAGACTAGATCTGAAGTAAGATAATTTATAGGAATAAAAAATGTTATTCCGATTCCTAATAAAGATGATAAATATTTGTACGCATAAGTTGGAATCGTGCAAGATGTGTATTTTTTAAAAAGATATTATTTGCTTTACTAAGATGTATGAGTTGTTCTATAAAAAAAAAAAATTACTAGTTAATTTATTGAAAAATATCAGTTGTGCGTCAAGTGTTACTCTAACAAGAACATTATAAATGCTTTGATTTTTGTACGCCAGGGTGGTGATGGTGTTCATTGTGCTAATCCAGGCTCTGCTTCTTCTGTGGTTGTGAGGGCAAAACACAATGGAGACTCAAGATCTTCCTCGTCGGTCAAATCCGTAAAAGGCGGGCGGATCAACGCCGTAAAAAGGCGGATGAAGCAGCCGGGAGGCGAATGATCTCGTCGCCAGAGATGGCGAGGGAGCGCTTCGGGCGGAATACGGCGTCGCCGTCTGGAGGCCGGCGCCTAAAAAGCCCGAAAATCAACGCCCGTAAAGCGGCGGATGAACTTCGGGAGGGTGAATGATCTGTCGCCAAGATGGTGCGCTCCTTTCGCCCGGAATCTGGCATCGCCGTCGAAGGTCGGCGCTAAGGAGAGAGAATCAACGCCATAAAGGCGGATGAACGCGAGGAGGGGCGAATGATCGCCAAGATGGCGGGGAGCTGCTTTCGGCGGAATACGCCGTCTTACGGGCGGCGTGGTTTAAAGCGCAGACGAATCAACGCCGTAAAAGCGGATGAACAGCGGGGAGGGAGAATGATTTAAATGCGTCGAGATGGGCGAGGAAGCGCCGCCGATGAATACGTGTCAGCTGATGCGGGAAGGCTGGGCCTAAAAGACGGGCAGATTAACGCCAGAAAGGTAGTTAACGCTGTGGTGGCGACGATCTTTACTACGGATCGGGCGGTGAAATATTGCCGGCGGAATACGCACAAATACGCGGAAGGCTACCGGCCAAAAGGATGTGATCAACGCTGAAAGCGCGATGAGAATTTTAGGGCGACGATTCACGCCAGACGGTAAAGCAGCGCTTGCCGGATGCGATGATGACGCTGACGCGTGGAAGGGCCACGCACAAGGCACTAACGCCGTAGCCAGGACGAACGCCGGAGGCGACGATCTGCCGCCGAGACGGGCGGTGAAATATTGCCGGCTGAATACGCTGCCGACGCGGAAGTTTCAGCTTAAAAGCGCAAGTGATTAACATCAGAAAGACAGATGAACGCCGAGGGCGACGATTTTGCCGAGATGAGAAGGCTGCCTAGTGACGCTGCCGCCGATGCTGACAACAAATAAAAGCGCATAATCGCTGCCGAAAGTGCAGAGGCTGCCACGAGTAAAGTGGGCATAATCGCGCCGAAGCAGAGCACGCCGGCGAGGCAGGCATAATCGTCGCCAGGCTGCTGAAGGTTGCTACGAAAGAAGAGGACCGCCGCCGGTAAGCACGCGAGTACGGCATAATCGCCATCGAAGGCCAGAGTTGCCGAGTAAAGTGTATACCTGTTAAAGGCGATAGTGCCGCGACCGTAGTAGGGCGAGGCGGCATTATCGCTGGCCGAGATATGGTAAAATACGCCGAGTAGGCGGCATGTAATCGTCAGCCGGTAGCTGCCAGTGCCATTAGGCGGGTATAATCGCTTTAGAAGGCGGTATGAAGTCTCCCGCTTGTCATCCGTGTGGTGATCGCTTTAGCGTGTGGCTTGTCTTTGTGAGCGAAAGTGATGCTCGCTTCAGATCTCGGGTGGATGTTCGCTCTTGATGGTCGATTATGTATTGGTCCGGGCTCACAGGTCTATCACTTCTTGTGCTCACCCGGCGAGCACAATCACTTCGCTCCCGAGCGAGCACAATGTTGAACTCTCGTGTGTTCGCCTGATGGTGTGGTGCGTGCTACTTTGGTGACGAAAGCACGTGAGGGTCGCTTCGGGGTTGCCCGTATGCTCGCCTGCCTGGTAAGCCCTTTTCTTGATCTGCTTGCTATCAAGGTTGTGCTCGACACCACCCTGCCGGAGACTTCAGATAAATAGCCCAAGTGACTTTTTTGTAATTTGGCCGGTAGTGCCATTTTCTTCTGAATGAAATCGAACATGATATATGTCCTTGTGTTCAACCTGACTTCTTTGGTTTTTCAATCGTCTTATTTAGTTGTGATTGGATTGGTCGTCTTATTTTGCTGCAACCAGATGGGTTAACTTATGTGCAACCCCCCCTCTTTCTTTCGTGATCGTCTTATGTTTGTTGCGATCACTATTCTGCTCAGGCCGTCTTATTTAGCTGCGACCCCGTACCCATTGCTCGCTTTGTTGTGGGCATCTGTAAGTCTGTTGTTTTCGCCCCAGTGAACACAAGACCCGTACCTCGACGGGTGATAATTCGTCCTGCTGACGTGTGATAAATCTGATGATGCTGACGTGTGATAAATCTGGTGACAACAAGGTGTGAGTTGTTTCTTAAGGTCCATATTTTCCAAAGTAAATCTCTAAATCTGAACGATGCATGGGTGGTGATCAACCCAATCTGCAAAACCCCACATGTCTTAAACATTCAGATTTCTCATATTTACAGAGAGGGCAATCAAGGGGCGGACAGGATTGCAAAGTTGCATGTTTCACAAGAATGGATCGGTCCTTGCTCTGATTTTATTATTGATGTAATTTTTTCCGATATGAACAAGGAATATTTTAGACTTGTTCGCTAATTTTTTAGGTTTATGTCCTTTTTTCCCCCGGTCTCTGGACTGACTTGTGGTCTTATGGTTCTAGGTTTTTTTTTTCTTTATTTTTATCAGAGTAGTTTATTTGTCATGTGTTAAAGATTTAGAAAGGTGAAACACCAATGAAATACAAAAAGTGCAAGAGGGGAATCGAACCGCACTTTTATGCCACCTTATATATACTAAACCAAGTACTATCATATTTATATATCTATTATGTTAAGTTTGGTTCTAAGAAACGTCAATGAAGGGATTGAAGTTTTGAGTTGGTGTTTCCGCATCAATATCCATCTTTTTGTCGACAATGATTCGAGGTGGTGATTTCTATCTATTATGTTTGTCTTTAATAAATGTGATTTGCGATTTTATTGACATTCATGTGAAATATGTATGAGAATAAGTCTTCTAACCTTTATAAACGAGAAGTTGAGAAGTTAATAGGTCTTGACCTTTATAAACGAGGAGTAGGTCTTGATCTTTATAAGCGAGGAATAGGTCTTTCGGCCTTTATAAACAAGGAGAAAAAAGTGATGTTCTGAAATTGCATGTTAACGTGTTTGGTGATTTAATCACTTATTGTATTTGATTTTGACAAACATGTCCCATTTGAGATGTGGTTTGTTTCATCACTTTATTTTCCCCTTTTTAGATTAAGAGTCCGTGGTAATGCGACGGAGAATGGATAACTGGAGATTTAATGAACTCCACATTAATTTAAATCAATTTACCTGTTAAGATTTGTCCATCATTTTTTAATAATTATTTAAAAAAATTATGACAAATGTTTAATTGTAGTTTCGAAAGAATTGTAGTTGAAGTCAATCAATAAAAGCAAAGGAGAAACATTTGACGAAAAATATTATGCATTATGAGATTCTATGGTAAAGAGGAAAAGTTAATAAAATTTGATTTTTTTTAAAAAAAAGTTCCTCTATTTTATTTACTATTATCATAAGAGTTGTTTTTATTGTAAGAATATGATTGTTCAACATGCATCACCATACTATAATTCAAAAGAAAAAAACATATCAACTGTCTTTTTTTTTATATTTACAGAACAACGTCAACAACGCGTGTAAGACACCTAGTTATTATAAACACAATCAATTGAGTAGTTGCACTATCTTATCTTAAGATCTACGAATCCCGTCATTGATTTTTATCGATGTACCCTCGTAACTCGCAAGTAACGTGGGGGGACCAGACTTCGATAATTCAGTTACTCCCTCCATCTTAATTTTAATTGGACACTTTCTATAAATAATTGTCTTTATTTTGTTTGGTCATTTCCTAAAAAGAAAATAAAGCAACTTTCAATATTATTAAATACTATTATCTTCTTACACCAAATTCAATTTACACCATTTAATAATATTATTTCTCTCCACCAAATCCATTTTACCCATTTTACATCATTTAATACTATTATTTTTTATTTTTTTTTATTTTCGTATTTATAATATTTGTTCAATCAAAATTAGTTTGGAGGGAATATTAAATTGACCATGCTAAATATTGTAATATAATAAACACAATCAATTGGACGAGACTTCGATAATTCAGTTATTAATTGACCATGCTAAATATAGTAATATAATAAACACAATCAACTGGACCAGACTTCGATAATTCGGTTATTAAACTGACCATGCTAAATATAGTAATATACTACCTCCGTCCAACATCAGTTTTCACAGTTGATTTTTACATGTGTTTTTGCGAACGAGTTTTGTATTAATAATTGAAATGATAAAGTGACTTTTAAGAAGGGGTATGATAGATGAATATCTTATCTATCATACTACTCCTTAAAAATCACTTTATTATTTCAATTAATATCAAAAACTCGCATTTAAAAAAAAAATAAAAAAAAAAGTCATTAAAATCGATCTGAACAGATTGAGTAATAAACACAATCAATTTAGAAGTTGGACTATCTTTTTTTTACGATCTCGTCATTGATTTTCATCGATGTAACGTGGGGGGACCAGATTTCGATAATGCAATTATTAAATCGACAATCCTATATATAGTAATATAATAATGCAAGCTCATGTTAGACGTGGAGAATGGTGCTATCTTAACTGTTTATGTAAGAAAATAATGAATTAATAATTAAACAACTACCGGACAAAAAAGCGAGAGATTGCTTAAAACATTTTATCAAACAACACGTGAATGAGGATCATACTTTTTTATTCGTTCAAAAAAAAAAAAAAAAAAAAAAAGATCATACTTTTATTTAATTATGAAAAAAAAAATCATATAGGCGCGATTAAATGCTTTATAACCCGGTTATTTAAATATCATATTATTACGTAAAAAAATTACCATTTATTATGTATAAAAATTATCATTTATTATGAAAAACAATCATTTTGTTTAGAAATTGTTTTATATTTTTTAAACGTGAAAGTTTTTGTCAAGATAATAAATGATAGTTTTTTACACATACTTGATGATAGAGTCGTGTGTGAATGAACCGATTCACATGAGTTTTAATTACTATTGTATTTGGTGAATAGGATTATATAAACAACACGTTAATATTGAGCCTGAAAATTTATTGGCATAATCAATTTAGTTGTTGGACGAATTGAAGATATTAGAATCTTGTCATAGATTTTTAGACCTGCTACATATATTAATAAATACTCATAGTGTACCCTCATAAGTCACAATGTAACGTGGGGTGGACCTAAATATTTCAATAATTCAAGTCCTAGCCTGCAGAAAGGGGTGCAGGATCGTACATGCACTGCACAACCAGCTAAGAGGATGGTTGCTAAATACACATATTAACAAACTCGATTTAATGGTTTCTGTCGCACGACTCACGCGACACAAAGGGTTTATGTCGCATGGTCAACGCGACAGAATTTTTTTTTTTAATTAATTTATAATTTATTCATTATTAGTCAAAATTAATTATTTCATAATTAATTATTTCATTAATTAAATATATATATTAACTAATATTATATGATTAATTTAAAAAGTATTAATTATTTAGTTGTAAAGTATTTGTTCTTTTATTGAAAAGTATTATAGTTGTTTGGTGATATAGGATTAGTTCATCAAATGAAAAGTATTAGTTCATTCATCTCAGAGTATTAGTTCATTCATTGAAAAGTAATAGTTATTTTGTTATGAACTTTATATTAGTTCAGTTAATATTTATCAATTATCAATTTACACTTGAAAAAATAAATATACACATTAAATGAAAAAATAAATATACACATTACATGAAAAAAAGATATTTTTCGTTATTTCTATAAAGTTGCTGCTATAAATATACAATTACATGAATTATGTTGAATTTAAAACATGAATTAAATACTAAAAAAAATTATAAAAATGTGGTTGATCGTTATTTCTAGACCTATAATTAGACTCACGTCGCGGTGCATCCAAGTCGTGTAATGTACGGAAAAGCTCTATTATGCTTTCAAATTCTAAATCTAAACCATCTACAAAAGGGTCATGATAGTTTTTCCAGTATGCAGATAAAAATGGTACGGGATGGTCCTCTGTTGTCATATGCAGCTGAAATTATAGTTAAAAAAATACAGTTATAATTCAATTCAATAAAAATCATAAATTTAAAAAAAATCTAAAATAACATCAATATAGTTTTTCGTTACCAATATCCAATGCGAATTGTTGTGCACGTTCCCCAAAACCACTGTTGATCTCGGACGTCGTGATAGGCATCTATTGTTGCGGGAAGGCACAAATGTCCGTCGTGTTCACTGAATGACATTACGATAACATTATACGTGGTTGCAACTAGGTACCCATGTTCAGGTAATGAAAATCATTTGTCGATTTTTGCCGGACCTTTGAAGTGACGAAGTGAATCTGCCAAATCTTTCATGGTTGTGTAACCACGTAAAATGTTACTGTATAAATCGTTTCTTGATTGTAGATCATATAAAAGCTCAGTTCGTACTCTAAGATATTCTTTCTGGGTTCCGTAGATTGCGAGTGCAACTGCTCGAAATCCGCAGTTCCCATCTCCAATTACATCATTGTAGGAATTAATATAACCTCTGATATATGGAGGAAAATCGGCCTCCATCTGAGAGTTATAAAATTGTGTTGGATAGTTCATATTTCTTTGAAAATAAAAAATTTGAAAGGTCGAATTTGAGGCCTAGATGAACTAGATGTCTTGTGGTGAGTGGGAAATCGGATGGTTAGGGCCCTCTGGTGCTTTGAAGTTGGAGTTTGGGGGAATGGGAAGGAGGCTTTTGTGAAAATCTATTCCGAAAGTGTCTTGAGAAAAACTCATAAGACATCCTTCCGGATGTCTTTATGTCTCACGATCGACTTACGGGGGGAATATGTTTTAGCATTAGTTGCATCGACTCTCCCTTACCCCCCTTTTTGAGTAGATGTCTTGATTCCAAATGATCTTTGAACTCTCTCAATCCAAGAAGGTTCACACGCCTTTTTTTTTTATTTTTTCTTTTTTTCAACTTTCGGAGGTGGAACAATGTCTTCCGTGTCATCATCGAATAATTTTCTCCTAGTCTTACCACCACCGTCATCATCTATTTCGGTGGTAGGTACACTAGAAAAATCACGAACAAGTAATCCTAAATCTTTTTACTTTTCGTGTAACCTATTATATTTATTTATACCGATGAACAATCGCTATTACACTTTTACCATAACTAAAACTATTCAAACGATGTATTGAGTCAAGTAATATATATATATATATATATATATATATTGGTTGGGCCGATACATACTGAATACAATCATTTAAATATATTTTATTTTATTATTAATGTAGGGTTGAACAAGAACACCATAGGGTGAAATCAAACCTGGCTACCAGCCTTCAACACTTTGACATTATCTTCTGAAAGCTTCACCAGGTCATGGAGTTGCAAATATGCGAGATCAAAAAGCAATCGGGTTTTAGCGGCCACAAGACAAGGACGGAGATAATGCGAGAACGTAATCTCCAACTACTAGTGCGCAATGTCACGTCTAAGGCGTTAGAACTCATTGTCGCAGAATCGGAAAGGAAGCTAGGTAAAAAAAATGCGGTCATTATCTCATATAAAAATAGAAATATAAATGATAGATAAAAATTATACATGCATAGAAATTATAATATGATAGAAAGAGAAATATAAATTACTTGAGGTAAAAATTATACATGCATTGAATTACACATAATATATTTGACACATGCATTTTTATCATTGTGAAGAATTACACAAAATTGAATTAGATAAAAATTGTATCATTGTGAAGAATATTACACATAATATATTTGGCACATGCATTTTTATCAACAGATTAGTTGTTTTGTTGTAAGTATTAGTTGAATTGCTGTAAGGTATTAGTTGAATTGCTGTAAAGTATTTGTTGAATTGTTGTAAGGTATTACTTGAAAATCTGTAAAGTATTAGTTAAATTGCTATAAGGTATCACTTGAAAATACTGGTATTTATAAATTTTGAACTTTAAAATTCAAATCCAACTAAATGTATATAACTTAGTGAATACATCAAATCCTAAACACTAAATATATAAAATACGAACTTAGTGAATACATCAAATCCAACTAAATTTATACAATATGAACTTTAAGTTATAAAATACATCAAATACAACTAAATTTATAACTTAGTGATTTTTATTAAAAAAAATGAACTTTTATTATTATAAACTTAGTGAATTAAAAAATAAAAATGAAAATAAAAATAATTAATCTGGACACTAATCCACCATTTCATTACTTGGTTGCATCAAAGCTAATTTATAATTTTATAAATTTAAATGCATCAAATCTTATTAGTTCCATTGTTGTAAAGTGTCACTTGAATTGATGTAAGGTATTAGTTGAATAACAATTAATTTGTTTCCTTAGTATGGAACGCCTACCTGCCCCTTGGATTGCACCTGACTATGTATGTAGAGTTTGCCCACGAGATGTGTTCTTGCTCAACAACGTCATAGCGAAATGAAAGTGCACAACCATTTGAATTTCCACAAAACAATGTCGTCGAGGCAACTTTTCTTGGAGTTCATTCTTGGGTTTCGATCTAAAAACACACCTACTCAACCACAATATAATGGAGTCTATTCTATTAGGTGCGGTATGGTTCACATCCACCAGACCTGCGCATTATAATGATTACATGACCAACATGAATCCTAATATCTCCCCAATAAGATTTTCCAATTTAGACTCCCCGCCATTGATTTGTTTCTCTCCTCCTACCACACTATGCCGCAATCGTCTACATCTCGTATGGCGGCGTCTACATCTCATCACTCGATTCCTCTCACCCTCCGGTCCCATATTCCTTCTACGTCTCATCACTCCATTTGAACAAGAGTATGAGGATGAATCTGAAAAATGTTCCGCGAAGCAACCAACACAAGCGTCATCCTCATCCTCGCGACGACGTAATGATTGGTTGACGACGACGGCCATGGACGGAGGACCTGCTAATCCAAGTGTCTCGTGTGCTTTCAAAACACACAAAGCCAAAAAAATATGGGATGATCCTGTAAGTAACATACTTAATTTTTTAAATTTTAATATTTCATACGATTACGATATGTAAATTAACGAGTTAATTTTTATGTAAAAAATATGTAGACGTTTCTTAAGGTCCTTGGTTCCCAGACTCTAGTGAGATCTCTTGATAGATGGACGCATAATCCATTCAATCAAGGCCATCCTTTCTTTCAGTTAATTCAAAATTCTAGATTGGAGGGTCTCGGGCAATACATGTTGCGTTCCCACAACATGCCCCTCATTACAGCGTTCGTTGAGCGGTGGCACCCTGAGACGAACACGTTTCATATGCCTTTCGGGGAGATGACGATTACACTCCACGACGTTAATGCTATTCTTGGTAAACTGAAAATGAACTTTATTTTTAATAAATCAGATTTTGTACATTCTTATTAATTAATTTAATTTATAATAAAAAATAACTTTTTTCCAATGTAGGCTTGAACATAAATGGCCTTCCCGTCGTCGCAAGAAGTGGATGTATTGACGATGAATTGGTTGCTAGATGCGGGTATAGGGGAGATAACGAAAAAAGCACACCACTTGACAACATACACGCCGAGTGTAATGATGTGCACCTCACCGATATCTCTGTTGCTCGAGGTTATCTGTGGTACTTGATGGGGACTACACTCTTTGTTGATAACCACGTGATTTTGTCCCCGTAGATTATCTAAAGGTGTTGGATGATCTCAATTCTGTACCTCACTATGCATGGGGAGCTGCAGCATTGGCGTATTTATATCGCCAGCTTGGAATAGCATCCAGAAGTGAAGTGGCACAGATTTCGGGCTGCTTGACATTACTTGAGGTAAAAATTCAATTTCAATAATATCTCGAATGATATTTAATATACTGTTATCAATATATTGTTACATATAATAACTCAAAACTCATTTAAATTTTTCAGTGCTGGATATACGAGTATTTCACTGAGTTGCCCAGACGCGGTGAAGCTACGTATTATAACCCTGAGGCTCCAAAAGCATTGCAATGGAACAAGTCCCAAACCTTCAATTCTAGGCCACGGGATTTGTTACATTATCGCAAACTATTGGATAATTACCCGTCGAGTCATGTATGTTTCATATTCTCAATACATCTTATTAGTAATAACGTCATTTATAATTTAAATACCTTAACAACATATCTTTATAAATATTTTACTTACATTATAGGTCAAATGGACTCCATTCGGCAGTCCATCGTCTATCCCGCCGGTATCGTTATTTCATGGATGCATTCATTTTCTTGACTTCGCCGAAGGGTATATGCCGAAGAGGGTTGCGAGGCAATATGGGAGAGTTCAGTCCGTACCCCCAGCACCGTTCGACTTCGATCATAATCTTTCTAGATTGGGTGCCAAGGCAAAAAGCTATAGAAAGGTGCATGGGCCTACGGTGGCATTTTGGAACGAGATGGCAAATCATAATTACCATCTCGGGTAGCTTGGTGACGAAGCTATAGTGCTGGATAGTACAACGTCGGATTATCCGATATGGTACGCAAACATATCACATCCGAGAGTGCACAACCCTGCACACGGTGAAAACAATGTTTATGTCAATCCTATGGCGGGGTCAGTGCAACAAATGTTGGGACACGTGAGGCAACGCATGCATACATTGATGAATCAAGCTCGTGATGATCCACAGTGTCCAGATTATATAATGCCTGGACTTAATGTGATTTCCCATCATGCCGATACTGCACCGATCCCCAATCCTGCATATTGGGGACAACAACATGCATATGCCCCTGAACAATTCGCCCAAGAAATACCTCCTGGTTGGTGGTGGGACGGAGCCCAATTTCAACAATATTACCAAAACCAACCCAACAACCCTGATGACGATAATAACAATCAGTAGTACACTTATTATTTTTATTTTTTTTATGTTAGATGAATTATTTATTTCTACTTAATTGCTTCATATGATAAATTAGTGTTTCAATTTTTTATCTCTTGTTAAATAGTGCTATTTATTTATACTGAATCGTGCAATGATTTTATCTCTTTTAATTTTGAATCATTTGCATTGATATTTTCCAAAAAAAGACATTAAACATAAATTAATAGAAAATATATTTTGATTAAAATATTTTGAACCGAAGCACTATATAAACTGATTACTAGGGTTTTTATCTCACCTTATATAACTCATTACACTTTTAAATTAAAAAAATTGTCAAAAAATAAATTCAAAAATTCAAAAAAAAAAAAAATTATGTCGCATAGTCAACGCGACAGATGCATTTTCAGTCGCGTTGACCACGCGACAGGCGCCAACTCTGTTGCGGTCGAAACGCGACAGCAGCAGTGTCAAATCGACTCCCATCAGTTTGTTATTATGTGGATTTAGCACAACTCAGCTAAGAGCGGTTCGATTCTCCTGTTCTAGTACTTTTCGTATTCTATTGGTATTTCATTCGTTGAATATTTTTTATTATTTCACGTGTCATTCATCCATATTACTCCCTCCGTCCCACATTAGTTTTCACATTTTCCTTTTTGATTTGTCCCATATCAGTTTTCACATCCTAAAATGGACACCTTTTACACAACTTTTACTCACAAAAAAAAACACACTTATTTACCCATATGCCATTACTTTATGCAAAAAACACATTTTTCTTGGTTTGCGGTCCCAGATCAGTGTGAAAATTGATTTGGGACGGAGGGAGTATGCAATATAAAATGGAACACTAATTATAGAATAGGTGATCTCATTCCGCTAAAGAGACAGTAGGCGTTGAAAACGTGTCTTGTAGTTTCAAGCGATTGGATAATGACACGTTATTAATTCTAGAGTATTCTCTCCACTTGTATATATAATACTTGTAAGCATGTTTGTGAAACTATCAGAAAGCAATTAATGAAATTTGAAAACAAAACTTAATACCCATCGTTTTCTTCTTTGCTGTTTCACCTTCAGCTTATGAGTTGTCACTATCTTTTTAATAAGTGTGCATAATTGCACATGATGCAATTAGTGCTTAAGCGGTCCCATATATGTTCAGATCCCATATATACTCTAATGATCATTGAAATGTGGTCATCGACCACGAACTTTCCTACAATCTTTCTCAGTAAATAGTGGTTTAGAACTACACCATTTACGAATTCTGTTCAAAATATATCTTGCACTATTAATTAGCACAATAAATAATTTATTAGTTGGACTATCTTTTAAGGATAAGAATCTTGTCATTGATTTTATCAAGACTTGAAAATAAGACAAAAATTCATATGAGGCGATATCTCGTTTTGGATAAAGGCGAGATCAACCTAAAGATAAATCACATTCATTCCTCCTAAAATATTAAAGCGTCAATGCCCAACTTATACCCCATCTCATCATGAGAAAGTCTCATTCAAATGCGTCTCACTTCTGATTTTTTATGTATGACTTTTGACTATGCCCTTTATAAAAAAAAATATCCTTCATGGGGTT
Source organism: Stenogyne calaminthoides (assembly GCA_037126765.1). Taxonomy (NCBI): domain Eukaryota; kingdom Viridiplantae; phylum Streptophyta; class Magnoliopsida; order Lamiales; family Lamiaceae; genus Stenogyne; species Stenogyne calaminthoides. The sequence goes on from JBBCBC010000003.1 coordinate 50,360,530, forward strand.
CCCATCCATGATAACGAGATATTATTTGTTTTAATTTGCTTGATACTAAAAGAAAATGCAGAAATTGACCGAGTATAAAGGCAATCGAGTGGTGAAGACGGCAAACAATTCAAGATTACCAATAGCCCACGTCGGTAAAATAAAATTCGTGTTGCGGTTCAGTACGAAGGAAGTTTTACTGCAAGATGTTTATCATATACCAAGTATATATGAAGAAAAACTTACTGTTTGTGACACAACTTACAGCGTCGGGTCACCACTGATATTCGGTCCTAGTGAAGTTAAAGTATATCAAGATGTACATGGGCGAATTTAGGGGTGGGGGTGGTAGGCCAAGCTCAAAGGTCAACTCTTCTCCAAGTTCTATGTATTATATATATATATATATATATATATATATATATATATATATATATATATATATATATATATATATATATGATCGGATATATCACACGTCAAAGATCACCAGGATTAATCACACGTCGGCAGGATTTAATTATCACCCGTCGCCAGGGCCACAAAAGACTGAATCGACCCGGCAACAGGAGGTCAAGAGTCACACGGAAGATGATTTATCGTGCTTTACGCATATGTTTTGTCATGCTTTATGCACATGATTTGTCGTGCTTACGATTTGTCGTGCTTAACGATTTGTCGTGCTTAACGATTTGTCGTGCTGGTCCTCTTTATATAAAGGACCTCACCTCTCATTGTAAAAAAAAACTCTGGAATGTTTCCCTCATTCCACTTATATACCTACACCCACATTTCATGGAAGAACTACGGTTCTTCCCGCAGTGTTCTTGTTCGATTAATTATTTGTTTGGTGGTCAAATTCAACAGGCCACATCAGAATTCGTAAATTATTTGACCGTCAACAATTGGCGCTAGAAGGAGGGTATCGAACAAAAATCATCAAGAACAGGTATGAACCAAATCCGAAACAAACAAAAAAAAACGACCCCAAAGAAAGAACCAAATCCCATCCATATATTCAACATACAGACCAAACCAAAAAAAAAAAAAGAGAGATGAGGAAGATGAAGAACAGGGCCGTGGAGCCGCCAAGACTTGCGCGCCTCCGGCTTCGGCGCCGTCATCTCTGGCGGCGACCACTCGACTTCACCCTACCGCCAAAGCCACCTCACCACCCACCGCTGCGCGGCGTCACCCGTGCCTCGAGCACCACCAAGCGGTCGGGCGCCCTCAACCAAATCGCCCTGCGCCTCCGCTTGTTGCACGATGTCGCATGATGCCGAAGGCACCGCAAGCGACTTCGGCCGCCATACGCCCGATCGCCACTCGCCGAAATATCAAACGCGTCGCCCTACGCCGCCGTCCAGCCCTCGTAGCGGCTCCGTCCCAGCATCGAAACGAACCTCGCCTCAAAAGCAGTAAGCCGTAGAGCCGCCACGTATACGCCCCAAAATCGACCGTGCTTCCGCAGCGCCCGACTCATCGGCTCTTCGTGAAATAAAATTCTTATTGGCCGTGGAAAGGACTCGTGGCGATGGAAGTAGTCTTGGAGCTTCTGGCGTATATCTTGATTTGGTCTAATCTTGATCTATGGGCTTTGATTATAAAGAAATTGGTGAGCAAATCTTGAGTTTTGGGCGGTTTTATCGAATTTGAAATTTGAGTAAATAATTGGGCCCGAGTTTAACCCAATTTCCTACTTTTAATTGTTGGGCCTGAGTTTATTTAATTTTGGGGCCCAAGTAGTTGGGCTGTTGGCTTATTAATTTATGGGTCTGGCTGTTGGCTGATTAATTTGTAGGCCCGATTTTTTCGGCCCCCTAAAAAAAAAAAAAAAAAAAAAAAAAGCAACAGCAGTTCGGGAAAAGAAAATTAGAAGAGCACCCGGAGTCGGGCGAGCAATTCAAAGAATCTACGGGCAGTCCTTTTGCCCACCCCACCAGGTTTATTATGTTTATGTCCTCGTGGCTTTTCATTCATTCGTTTATTTTTATTCATATTGGTCGTGCCCTCTGAATGGTCGCGCCCTAAATGGGACGACCGAACAAAGGCGAACGAGCGAAGTTTATGTTCACCGGCAAAGCGATTCGTACTTTCAGATACCCATGACAAAAGCGAGTGATGGGTACGCAGTCGCAAAAGACGACTCGTACTTACAGATACCCGTAGCAAAGCGAGTGATGAGTACGGGGTCGCAGCTAAATAAGACGACCCGAGTACGAAGTGATCGCGCCTGAATAAGACGATCGCGAAACAAGAAAGGGGGGGTTGCATATAAGTTAACCCATCTGGTCGCACCTAAATAAGACGATCAACCTGATTGCACCTCAACAAGACAATCAAAAAACGAAAGAAGTCAGGGTGGAACATAGACACAGATCATGTTCGAATTTATTCAGAAGAAAACGGCACTACCGGCCAAATTACAGAAAAGTCACTTGTACGATTATGCCCGCCTATTCGGCGCTGGCAATACCGCCTTCTCGGCGACGATTATGCCTTTGTTCGGCGTTTAATACCTTTTGGCGACGATTATGCCCGCCACTCGGCGGCCGGGCAATACCCTTCCGGCGACGATTATGCCCGCTTTACTCGGCGGCACTACCGCCTTTTCGGCGACGATTATGCCCGCCACTGGCTACTGCACTACCGCTTTTTAAGAACGATTATGCCCCTTATTAAAGTATTGGGCAATACCGCGCCCGGCGATGATTATGCCCGCCTACAAAGTGACACCAAACCACTTTTTTGGCGACAATTATGCCGCCTATTAAGCGCAATACCGCCATTTCGCGGTGATTATGCCCTACTACATTGTTCAACCGCCTTCTGCGGCGGCAATTATGCCCTTTTCTGCCACTACCCCGGCTTCGGCGGCAATTATGCCGCCTACTTTCGGCGGCCTTTTCTACCGGGGCGACCGGCCGCGACTACCGCCTTCTCGGCATTTCCGCGCTTCACCTCGGCGATGTCGATCGCCGTTTTAGCGAGAAAGTATTCTCTGCGCTTAGAGATGGTCGCCGGCCTTCTGGCGACGACCGGCTACACCGGCGCCGGCTTTCGCTATCTCGGCGATGTCGATTCGCCCGTTTTGCAGTATTTCTCCGCCTTCGGCCGATGATTATACCCGCCTATTACGTGGTAGCTTATCTGCGTCTTCTCGGCGATTATGCCCGCCCTATTCGGCTCAACCTTTACCCGTCGGCGATGATTATGCCCTTTACTGTTGGCCTCTCGCCTTCTCGGCACGCGATTATGCCGCCTACTGTTGGCATTACCGCCTTCTCGGCGGCGATTATGCCCCCTATTCGGCCAACCTTTTCCAACCTTTTCCGTGGCGATTATGCCCGCCTACTTTCCTTTTCACCTTTTTCGCTGTGACGATTATGCCCTTTACTCGTGGCGGCATTCCGCCTTCTCGGCGATAATTATACCCGCGCCTATTTTCGGCACTACCGCCTTCTCGGCGATGAGATCGTCGGCTTTTACAGTGACGACCGGCCCGTCTCTCATGGCGTCGGCTTTCCGCTAACTTCGGTGATGTCGATCGCCGTTTTAGCAGTATTCTCCGCCTTCGGCGATGAGATCATCGAGCACTTTTCGGCGATGACCAACCCGCCTCCCTCGGCATCGGCTTTCCGCTATCTCGGCGATGTCGATCCGTCGTTTTAGCAAAAGTATTCTCCTACCGGCGATGAGATCGTCGGCCTTCTGGCGGCGACCGGCCCTACTCCCTCGGCGTCGAACTTTCGCTAACTTCGGCGATGTCGATCCGCCATTTTAGCGAAAGTATTCTCCCGCTTCTCGGCGATGAGATCGTCGGCTTTTCTGGCGGCGACCAGCCCGCCTCTTCGGCGTCGGCTTTCCGCTAACTCGGCGATATCCAGTCCGCCGTTTTAGCGAAGTATTCTCCACCTTCTCGGCGATGAGATCGTCGGCTTTTACAGCGACGACCAGCCCGCCTCCTCGGCATCGGCTTTCCGCTAACTTGGCGAAGTCTAGTCCGCCGTTTTAGTGAAGTATTCTCCGCCTTCTCGGCGATGAGATCATCGGCTTTTACAGCGACGACCAGCCCGCCTCCTCGGCGTCGGCTTTCCGCTATCTCGGCGATATCCAGTCCGCCGTTTTAGCGAAGTATTCTCCGTCTTCTCGGTAATGAGATCGTCGGCTTTTACAGCGACGACCAGCCCGCCTCCTCGGCGTCGGCTTTCCGCTAACTCGGCGATGTCCAGTCCACCATTTTAGCGAAGTATTCTCCGTCTTCTCGGCGATGAGATCGTCGGCTTTTACAGCGACGACCAGCCCGTCTCCTCGGCGTCGGCTTTCCGCTATCTCGGCGATGTCCAGTCCGTCGTTTTAGCGAAGTATTCTCCGCCTTCTCGGCGATGAGATCGTCGGCTTTTACAGCGACGACCAGCCCGCCTCCTCGGCGTCGGCTTTCCGCTATCTCGGCAATGTCCAGTCCGCCGTTTTAGCGAAGTATTCTCCGCCTTCTCGGCGATGAGATCGTCGGCCTTTACGGCGATGACCAGCCCGCCTTCTCGGCGTCGGCTTTCCGCTACCTCGGCGATGTCCAGTCCGCCGTTTTAGCGAAGTATTCTCCGCCTTCTCGGCGATGAGATGTTGGCTCCTTGTTTCGGCGTGACGGTCGCCTCTATCGGCGATAACACCTTGCCTTCGCCGACTTTGGCCCTCTTGTAAGACCACCACGATCAATCGACGACGATTTATCTGGGGTAAAAAGGTGCATAAACCGCTTTCGGCCGTAAGTGGTCGACGACGAGCGCAAAATTTACTCCTATAAATCGCACAGCTAGTAAGATGATCTGGACAGAGGAAAGCCACAAACTGCTCGGCCGTAAGTGGTCGACGACGAGCGCAAACTCTCCTAGCTCCCTCAAGTATCTCCGGCTCTCTTCGACGAGCCATCTCTGAAGACAAAATTGCGAAAAAATGGGGAATGTTTTTGTGAAGAAACCAAAGATCAATGAAGTTGATAAAGCCATTCTCTCCCTCAAAACTCAAAGGCGTAAGCTGGGTCAATACCAGCAACAGGTATCCATCATTCTCTAATTATTCTTTTAATTTAACAAAATTGAGGGTTTTCTATAATTCCTTATTTTGATGGATTCAGTTTTTGTGTTGGGAAATCATGATCTGTTTCGTTTTTATGTGGAAATTAGGTTTCTGTATTTAATTTTATGGGATTTTAACTTAATCATGTCGATAGGGTATCTAAATCATCTAATTTTCAGCGTGTTGAGCATTGATGCTTTGGTCTATAATGTACCTTTAGGTGCGCCTGTTTGGATGAAATCTTTATTTTTTCTTTCATTAAATTTAATGATCATTATCATTAAACAGGGAACTGTGTTGATGAGTTTATTGTTATTTTCAACTTGAAGTGTATTAATGGAGCATGACAATTGTAGAACATAGTTATAAGATATGAAAGTGTTTGGGATATTGTCTTACTGAGATTATACCTGGTGATTGGTATTAGGACATCTCATAGGTACTGGGTTAATGTACTGGTTGTTTGAAAACATAGATGCTTATATATACTAATATCAGGTTTATTTTTTATAGCCTATGGAAGAAGGGTTATGAGAGGAATGGTTTCTGCTTTTATTTGAGAATGATTACATCTCTGTTAGTAGATGTTTATGTAAATAGATTGTCCTAACTGGTGCAGAAATCTTTGTGGTTTGTAAGCACTGTACTTTCAATTATATGTGTGTTGAATGTTCCAATTCGGGCCATCTTAAACATAAACCAAAGGCATGAGATTTTCATGTTTAGCAAATATTTTCATTTTTTATGAATTGATTTAGAGTCGAGATTTTGGAAATCTTCAATGATTATTCATATAAAGGTGTAGGAATTCTGAAGCACGAGCCTTAACATTTATCAATTTTACAGTTTGGCAAGGTAAAAAAGATAGAATCTTAACCATTAGTATCCGATGCCTTTCATTAGACAATTGTGCTTTGCTGTTCTTAGGAATTTTTTAATTTCTATTGCATGCCTCTCATGCAAGATGTCTCCATCTTAATTCAGCTGCACGGTGCATCTCAATTTAAATTGTTATCATAGCTATGTGATGAAGGTGATGTTAACCTTCTTAATTTTTTTTCCGTTGCTAATTAAATAGTTGTGAAAAAGTTCACATTATATTTATTAACATTTGGGCCACACTTCAGGGTGCTCCTCTCCATTCTGAAATAGCCATTATCCTGATTTATTTTTGCCATAGGCATCACAGAACTTAATTTATTATCGCTTATTCAAATAGTACACTCATAACCTTCTGGATGAATAAATATATTGCCATTTCTGTGTTTCAACTTCTTTCAGCTAGAGGCTGTGATTGAAGCAGAAAAGCAAGCTGCAAAAGATTTACTTCGTGAAAAGAAGAAAGACAGGGCACTGTTAGCATTGAAAAAAAAGAAAGTCCAAGAAGAACTATTGAAGCAAGTTGATGGTTGGCTTATTAATGTAGAGCAGCAAGTAGGTTTAATTTCAATGAAGTTCTTTTTCTATTTATTATTCTCAGTTGTACCTTTGCTAATTCTTCTTTATATTATTCTTCTTTGATTCAGTTGGCAGATGTTGAGCTGGCAAGCAAGCAAAAGGCAGTTTTTGAGAGTTTAAAGGCTGGAAATAGTGCTGTTAAAGCAATGCAAAGTGAGATAAACCTCGATGATGTTCAAAAACTGATGGATGATACTGCTGAGGCAAAAGCTTATCAAGATGTGAGTTTCCCTGATTTGCTTCTCCATTTCTGTATGAGATATTGCTTATTTCCGTTAGATCAGGAAAAAATACTGGTTTCATTATTTGTCATCAGTTCTTACATTCATATTGATCAGTTCCTCTTAATTGTTGTGTCACATATATTGCACTATGTTCTTCTGATAAATCCCATGGTTGACAGTAAATTTATTTTCCTTTTGATAAGATTGGAAACATGGAGAGTATTTAAAAGCTGAGAAAGATGCAATCGCTTTTCTCAAAAATACTTCAATTTCTTCCACTTCTGCATGTTATGTTATGTTCCTTTGATCTGATTTTACTTTTGGAACCCTGTGAGAGATTGATTATTATATATATAAAAGAAGTTAGGATCGTAAATAAGTGTCATCTTTGCTTTCTGTTTGCTATTTGTGGTTCCTAACCAGAAGCCTATTCTGTAGCTTTTTACTCCTTTTTTTATTTTTTTGGGGTATAGGAAATTAGTGCAATTTTGGGAGAGAAGCTATCAGCTGAAGATGAAGAGGAAGTTCTTGCAGAATTCGAGGATCTAGAGACTCAGGTCTGTATTTTTTATTTTATTTTTGTCACTTGTGCCATTCTGCCTTGATTTACAGGATTTCACCATAGCAGTTATTTCATTTCAATAGATATTAAAAATAGGTATTTTCCCCTTTGAAGAACTTAGTCTGTTCCAGTGTCAATTATGTTTGTTACAACTATGTGGTTGTACATTATACTTTCTATGGTGAACGATTGAATATTCGAACAAAAGGTGGTAAAAGAAAGTAGCTGTTTACTAAAGGGCCTTTGTGGTTTTTCACAGTTAACACTTCAGGATCTGCCCAAAGTTCCCTCTGCAGAAACATCTATTGAAGAACCAGAAGAAAAGCTTGATCTTCCTGATGTTCCGACTAAAACGCCAGTCATCGAAGATTCTTCTTCTGAAATTTCTGCACGTAAAAAAGGTCTCCATCTCTCTCTTTCTCTCAACACACACACACATGCAAAGTTCATCCAGCCAAATTAAAATTCCTGTTTACATGATTGCAGTTATGGAGGAACCATTGCCTGCTTGATTTTGGGTGTAATGAAGAATGTTATGGGACATCATTTGTGCACTCTACATCCAACTCTTCAGATGACTATAATTTCTTTTTGCTTGTGTAAAATAGATTTCCATTTTTCATCTGTGACAATTTTTAAATCTTTGCAAAATATATGAAAATTCTTGTTTGCCAAGGTCTTAAATTTTCGAATATAGAATATATCATGGCATCATTTTCAAAATCTGGGCTTGTGTGAAATATGAACATTAATTCAAGTTTCAGTTCTTGATATTTTTTTTGTAGTAGACAATGTAATGTAAGATGGTGAATTGTGAGACGAATCTTAATTGAGGTGGTAATGCTGTGAAACTCTCACTATGAAATAGAATTACTTTTTACAGGCATGACCCTTTAGTTATCACGATTAATTACATCATTTTGTAATATAAGTTACACCCTTCAGTTATCACTATTAATAGTCTATTACTCCATGTTGTAATATAAGTCACACCTTTCAGTTATGAGATACTCCCTCCGTTCCATTTGAACCTTTACACTTTGACCGGCACACATATTAAGAAAAAATAGTTTTTTGTGTGTTTTGTTGACTTTTCAAAGGAGATGGAGGGTGGAGATTGTAAGATTTTTTTCCATATTTGGGATGTGCAACTTCAAATGGGACGGATCGAAATAGAAAGTGTGCAACTTCAAGTGGGACGGAGGGAGTACTTTTTTTAGTAAAAAATTACATACGTACTTCAATTATCACAACTAATACTCTAGTAATATAAGTCTAACTCTATTTGTTCAACCTATGATTTCTCATCTTAATTTAATAATATTTTATCTAGTTTAGAGTTGGTTTGTTCCGAGGAAGAAACCTATATACTTTGTGGATCTCAAAGAAAATTCAATAAAATAGCTCAAAAGTGATTTCATCATACAGAAGCAGGAAGATTTGTTGTTCGTTTATTAACTTGGATTATATTCAAGCGGTCCAGATGCTTTTTCTTTACTGCCCATCCCTTCTGCCCGTGTTCGATTCCAAGCTTTGCCTTTTTTCAAATTTTTCTATTAAAAAAGGTGTGAATCCCACATCTATATTTTAATCCTAGGCAAATTAACATATCATTCTGGAATCCACATATCTAAATTCCCAAGTCCATTGAAGTACACAATATATTTCTTCACTACTACACATTTGAGCTTGCACAGCTGCACTTGGACAGCCCTTTTTTCAAACAGCTCTCCAAGCTATAGCTTGGAGAGCGGTTCTAATAAAAAAAAAAAAAAAAAAGAATAGACCGCTGTCCAAGTTTAACACTTAGACAGCGGTTGACAACCGCTGTGCAAGGGGTTAGACAGCGGTTTGGAACCGCTGTCCAAGGTAATAGTTTGGACAGCGGTTCCAAACCGCTGTCCAAGTGTTCTGAAAATTTTATTTCAAGCCAAATCGCGAACCAGAGTACTTCAATTTTTCCCCAAATTAAATCAAGCTAGCGTCTCCTTCCTCTACCCTAATCGAACTCCATCGCTCGTCCTCCCATTCCGCCACCGCCGTCGTCTTCCCATTACCTCCTTCTCATTCCCCAAATCGCGAACCATGCCCTAGCCTCCTCCTCCCTCTTCCCCAAATCGAACCAGAAGCCCTAGCCGTCGTCTTCCTGCCGTCGTCTCTCTCCTTCTCCCGCTGCGTCATCAGGTAAGAGCCCTAATTTATTTCATAACTTGGTGTTTGATAGTATTAACGTAGAAGTTGAGGTTGAGGTTGGTGTTTGATACAAACTACTAGCATAGTATATATTAACGTATAGCATAACTTGGTGTTTGATAGCATAACTTTCCTGATTACGTATAGCATAACTTTCACAGTGTACTTGTAATTAATTCGAAATAATATGCTTGATAAATGAACAATTAATTGTAAATGAACAATTGATGCACTCAAGGTGTTTGATAATATGCTTGTGTGAGGATTTAAGCATAAATTAGGATTAATACATTAGGATATATTTTTGTTATATTAATTTGATGATTTGGTAATGGATAGTAGTGTGTTGCTTTAGATGATTAATGATGGTACATTAGGTTATATACATTGTTTTGAGATGCAACAAATCCTTAGATACATATGCAATATACAAACCTTAGGTACTACCACATTCTATATGCAAGTTTTATACATTAGGATTGTAATACTTTTAGGTTTAATACTTTAGGATACATGCATTATCTTGAGAAACATTTCATATTGTCTTTTCTATAGGCATCTCTATTTCTATATGGATCGAAAGTGGGTTCGAGCAGATCGATTATCAGATGAGTATAGTAATGGGGTGAAAGAATTTTGTAATCATGCAATTAGACACTGCACCGACCCTCGGTACATTCCATGTCCGTGTTGGAAATGTATGAATGGAAAAACCGTTAGTGGTCGAGAAAGTCTGTTTGACCACTTGATGATTCACGGTATTGATAAAACATATACCGTTTGGACATATCATGGTGAGAGAGGAGATGGATGTAGCTCAAGCAACCTAGAAACTGACTTTAGGTTTGAAGATACTGATTGGATGCGGATATTTTCGATGATGTACCGATTGTTGATACATCAAGTGGGGATGACGATGATCTGCGAGATCACCCTTATATGTCGAGAAGAAGTTAAGGGATTCTATTTGGATTACCCACTTGTGGCGGGTGTAAGAAGGCAACAAAACTGTCAGCTGTGTTGATATTGTTCAACCTAAAAGCAGCTCACCAGTTGTCCGATGAGTGCTTCACAAGTATGCTGGAAACAATTAGTGGTCTATTGCCTGATGGAAATGTCTTTGCCTTAGAGAGCATATGATGCTTAAACAAATGCTCAAGTCCATCGGGTTAACACATCGGAAAATTCATGCTTGTCCGGGTGATTGTATCTTATTTGAAAGGAGTATGCGGACCTCGAGGAATGTCCCAAGTGTGGACTAAAGCGATATAAGAAAAATAAATCTCCTTGAAGGTGATGTGGTACTTTCCAATAATACCAAGATTTAGGAGAATGTATAGCATTTGTGGATGCTAGAAATTTAAGATGGCATCATGATGATAGGATCAAAGATGGAATGCTAAGACACCCTGCTGATTCACCCCAGTGGAAGACATTCGATGTCAGGCATCCAGAATTTGGCACCGAACCCACGACACTTGCGTCTTGCACTCTCAAACGGCGGAATGAATCCGTTCGGTATCCAAAGTACCAACCCGATACATGGCGATTGATTACGTTGGTTTATAATCTTTCACACGAGTTGTGCATGAAGCGCACTTACATGATGTTGTCTATGTTGATATCAGGACCCAAACAACTTGGTAACGACATAGATGTATATCTGGCTCCTTTGATAGAGGACTTGAAGCTCATGTGGGATGAGGGTGTCGATGTGTATGATGCTTGTAGAAAGGAGAATTTCAAGTTGAAGGCCATCTTTGTTTGGAACTATCAATGACTTTCCGCCACGGGAATCTATCTGGATATAGTGTGAAAGGGGCCGATGCATATCCTTGTTGTACCAAGAAGACACATCACATTCGCTTGAGACATTGTAGGAAGACCGTTTATATGGGACATAGGAGGTGGTTGGACCCAACCCATAAGTACAGAACAATGGCCGATGCATTCGATGGCACAATTGAGACAGGTGAAGCACCACGTATATTGTCGGGGTTCGGATGTATTGAATGAGATGAAGAATATCGACACGATGCGGAAAGATCTTCGCAAAGAGTGTCCCCACACTAGCGGTTGGAAGAAGGAATCAATTTTCTTTCAATTGCCCTATTGGAAAGAGTTGTATGTTAGACACTTCATTGATCTAATGCACGTTGAGAAGAACATTTGTGCTAGCTTGCTCAACACTCTCCTAGCTGATAAGAAGTCCAAGGATGGTTACAATGCAAGAATGGATATGATTGATATGGGAATAAGAGCAGAATTAAAACCTATGCCTAGAGAAAGGGGTCAACCGTTCTTACCTCCTGCTGCACACACCTTGTCCAAGAATGAGAGAAAAGAGTTACTTCAGCTGCTAAAGGATGTGAAAGTACCAGAGGGTTATTCCTCCAACATACAGAGACTTGTATCAGATGATGGCGTGAGACTGATGAATCTGAAATCGCATGACTATCATGTCATCATGGAGACTTTCTTGCCCATTGCAATACGTTCTATCTTGCCTGAAAATATGCGCATAACCATAACAAAGTTATGTTGGTTCTTCAAGGCAATGAGTAGCAAGATCATAGATCCTAGAAAATTGCTTGGTTTTCAGAGGCGATTGTGGGGACTCTCTCGTGAGCTTGAGATGTATTTCCCTCCATCATTTTTTGATATAATGGTTCACCTAACAGTTCATTTGGTACACGAGACAAGGATGTGTGGTCCTGCTCGTATTCGATGGGTGTATGGTGTAGAGAGATATATGAAAGTGCTCAAAGGATATGTGATGAATATGTCCAGGCCGGAGGGATGCATTGCAGAACGCTATTTAGTAGAAGAAGCGATCAGTCTTGGTCGAATTTATTCGAATGTCGATGCATTGGACTTCCGGTTACGGTACACCAATAGGATGGATGGTGAAGGCATTACCGGTGGTCAACTTTGTAAGTGTTAGCATGGAGGAACTAACACGGATGCACTTGTGCGTACTTCACAACACGGTCGGCGTCTTCCTTTTATTGACTGCGCATACGCGATCACTTGGCGAGAGAAATCCCACGAGAGATAGATCATGGATTGAAGTTGAGCACAATCGCACGTTTGTTGGTGGTTCAATGGTTATGTAGCAAATATGTTGTCACGGGAAGCGTAATCGGTGAATGAAAGAGTTAAGTGGTTATCCGAATGCACGATAGACATGTGTATTCATACAAGTGTTATCTTAGCAAGCGGATACACATTTTATACCGAGATCATGATGCCACAAGTACTATGCGAGAATAGTGGAGTGTCCATTCTCGCAGAATGCGAGTGGATCAATCAAATACTACTTACTTTGGATGATTGTCAACATTTGGGAACTCGACTATGTTGTTCACCGTCAACCAATCTTCGAGTGTAGTTGGGTGAGGATCCTAACGGGGTTCAAGTTGAAAGTTCCGGGTTAAATGACGGCGTTGATTTGAAGAATGTGGGATACCGAGATGACCCTTACATAATGGCCAGTCAAGCTCAACAAGTTTTCTATGTCCCCGACCCAGTTAATAAGAAATGGTCCATTGTGGTTCTGTCAAACAAATTTAACAATAGTTTTCAGATTAGCGACCATGTCGATGAAGATGTTGACATAATTGATGATCCTTTTCAAAACTTCACTCATTTACGTACCATCTTTCGATGATCCTGCAAATCCACGCCCATACCAGAGAATAATTAGAGATGATGATGAATATGGCAATCCGGATCTTGTTAACATTTATGGTCATGAACGAGAAAGGTCAACCAAAAAACGAAAAAGAAAAATAAATGCTAAAAAGAAATGTAAGACTTTATTGAATGTTGTTTCTTCTGCTATATTAAATGTTGTTTCTTTTGATTTATTAAATAAAGTGAATTGTTAATCAACAGGTTCCGAGACAACAAGATAACGAGATATTGAAGACATAATCCGCGCTTCTCTAACGAACATTCCTCTCAATGTAAGTCAATTTATCGATTTATTTAAATTATTATTAATTGAATAAAAATTCATACTATATTGATTGATTCGTTGTTTGCAGTTTGTTATGAACGTGAACTCAATTCTTACTCTAACAAAAGACTGGAGAAATGGAAAAACGATTGGACGCGCGGGGTACCTTTACAATCAATTCTTATATTCATACGATATTAACTGAACGTTGTTTGAAATTTTGGTAGCATGTAATTTCTTTTATATATTTGTGATGATATATATTTCATGTTTTTGGTGTATTGGACGTATATATGTTTATGATTGTATGTTTATTTATTTCATGATGTGTATGTTTATTAATCAATTTGATGTTTTGGTATATATATGTGGTATAAGTTTTGGTTTATGGTTTTATTATAGGATTTTTGGTTTATGGTTTATGGTATTGGACGTATATATAAGTTTTGGTTTATAGTTTTATTATAGGAATTTAAAATATAAATTAATAATTAAAAAAATATATATATATATATATTAGACAGCGGTTGAAAACCGCTGTCTATGTAAAATAATAAACGAATTTAAAAAAAAAATTGACTTAGACAGCGGTTGATAACCGCTGTCCAAGACAAAGGCTTGGACAGCGGTTATCAACCGCTGTCCAAGATAAAACTTGCAAAGCGGTTATAAACCGCTGTCCAAGTGCTTCTCTTGGACAACGGTTTTTTATCAGCTGTCCAAGCTTGGACAGCTGATGCTTGGAGAGCGGTTTTAACCGCTCTCCAAGGTCATTTTTCACAGCTGTCCAAGCCCAAAGGTGTATTAGTGCTTGTTCATATTTATTCCAACAAAAACCCTTCCATCTAGTACATAGTTTCAAATAAGGTATGTGAATCTCCTTTCTTCCCCATTCCATCTCCTTCCCTACACGAATTTGTCCTGAAAGAACGCTAATTGGCATCGTGTTAATGGAGTCGGGGCATATTCAATTGTAAGGAAGCAACACTAATTTTAGTTTTTTAGGATCCATATTCATAAATTGGGTCGGACAAATCCAGTTGCACGGATCCTCAATCCATGCAGCAGGTGCACACAAGTATTTGCCAAGTTATAGTCCTTGTTTTGTCATCCCCATAGTTATGGTCCTTAAAAAAATTATCCACACTAACACAAAGTAACACTCCTGTGAACCAGGTGTATACATGAACTCTATCACTGTCACGTACAAACTATCATTGTTATGCACAAAAGCTTTCGTTGTTTTGAAATATAAAACATTTTATAACGATGATAGTTTTTGTGCATAACAGTCATGATTTTTATACATAACAATGATACTTTTAAAAATCGAGTTCACAGTGAACTTGGGTTCACACGAGTTTTTGCCCACTAACACATCTCACACACACACACACACATTAGGCTCCTTATGGAGCCTAATAGCTTATGTGGCATTCCCAAACTAAGCCCTAAACCATAAACCGTAAACCCTAAACCATCAACCGTTCGGGCCGGGTGAATCATGAACCACTTGGGCCGGTTTTGAGTCGGGTTGAGTTGGGTTCGGACCGGGTAAAAAATCTATTAGGCTCCATAAGGAGCCCAATATTAGGCTCCATATCAAAATCATATATATATATATATATATGAATATGAATATATATATATATATATATATAATATCCATAATTTTAAAATTATTCATAATTTTTTTTACCATAATTTATCCAAATAAAACAATATCCATAAAGTTTAAAATATTCATTTTTTTTTTTTACAAATAAATTTTCTATTTATTAATTAATCTAAAAATAATCACAAAATGTGAATATTTTAACATTTAAAATTGATATGAAATAGAAAAATATCTAATGATTTTAAAATAACTAATTTTTAAAAAATAAAATATTTTTTTCAAAAAATGTATAATAATTTTCTAATCACAAAAAATATTAAACCAAATATAAATATTAAATCAATTAAGAAATATTTTATTAATGTGAAATTTTACTAGAAATAAATAAATTATCATTCTAATTTTTCACGTTTACGTGGATTTTTTTTAAGGATCATAACTTTGGGGTTAGCAAAACAAGGACCACAATTTTATGTGACATGCCAATTATTTCTGCAATTGCTTATTTGGCGAGTGGGGCTTTAATGTCTCTACGACTATTGTTAAGGAAATTAATTACATTGTGAACTATTGAGAAAATATATTGTTTTGATGAAAGTTAAAACACACTTGTAATAGGATCGGCCTAAACTATTAGTCGGCTGATGTATAACTTAAATTTTCACAAGATCATATATTGAGGGGGAACTCAAACTCAATATATCACCGAGGCTTACCAGAAAAGTTAGCGGAAGTGTTTTGTACTTGTAATGTTTTGGAGATATGAATAAGATTGTGTTTTATGTTTCCTTTTTTGAAGCAAGCGCAATGAGAGTGACAATGATGTATTGTACTAGTTTGTGTTTTCTTTGGTTTGAACAAAATTATGTGTGTGGATGGTTGAAAACATTTTGGTTTACATTCAATTGGCTTATCGAGCGAGACGGACCAAGGAGAGGCGTCAATGAGTCAGTCCAATGAGCCAAGCAAGAAAAGATACTGTCCCAGTTTTGATTCGATTGTCCCACTTTTACCATCCAAGATTTGGCAAGATCCACAAGATTGTCTAACTTTTATTATTTAATTGTCTACATTTCAATTTTTATCATTTAATTTCGTATTTATCGAGTTGTTAGATAGATTTGCTAGATTTAGTCCTTTTTAGATTAGGGTTAATCCTTTTTGTTCTTTAAATACCCGTTAACTTTTTTTTTTATCAATGAATAATATAACTTTTATTTGACAATTTTGTCAAACTCTAATCGATCTCTTGCCGGCCTAAACCGGGACGACGATTTTATCGTGTTTTCTATGAGTAACACTCGCATGCATAATAAAATGATAGTTTTTGTGCAAGATAATGATGGTAGTTTTTTATGCATAATAGTGGGAGTTTTTATACATAACGGTGATACTTAAAAAATCGAGTTCGGTGAACTCGGGTTCACACAAGTTTTTGTCGTTTTTATTCGTTCCTCTTTGGACCGAGGCAGGCGATGAATTTATCGTGTTCCCGAATCGCGATTCTCATCAAATTGGTGCTTTCATTAAGAGTATCTGAGAATCGCGATCTTAATTGCTATCATGTCAAGAACCAATGGTAAATGGATTGAGTCGTTAATGAGGAGTCTTGATTTGCTGAAGATTCAGGCGACGAACAGCAGCGTTAAGGTTGATGCAACTGATTCGCCAGCGAACGAGGGAGTCGGTTTCTAATTCTTCGCCAGAAAAATCCCAACACCGGTCCTCGTCCTCACTGGAGAGAACTGCCTCATGGCATTACCACATAACCACCGTCGTCGCCCCACAACGAGAAAGGAGAACGACGATCGGCGCCGGAATGGTACCTTTTGGTCCACCGCCGCAGGAACAAATAGCGGCGCTCTGCATATTGCGCTGCATATTCACGCTAATGACCTACTCCATCAAGATAGGCTTATTCAATGGTTTGGGCCTTTAGCTAATTGGGAAGATTGCCTAAGTGGGCCTTTTTCTACGGATTATCATTTGGAACAAAATGGGCCGGCAAATTATTTTGATGATTTAGAAAATGATGGACGTATTATTTTTGTTGGGCTGGATAAATTTAGTGGGTCCCCATTTTATGATGGGCCAGCTATTTATGATGAAGAAGATATTGAATATTATGAGGCACCGACAATTTATGATGAAGAGTAGCCTGTAGTTAATTATATGCCTAGCCTCCCGTTTATTATGCCGAGCTCGCGGATGATTCGTGCCAAAATTTTGAACTTACAGAAAATAATGAATATTATTATGGGACATCTATTTATGATGACGAGCTGCCAGTACTTGATTTTGCGCATCCCATTTTCCATGTCGAGTTTGAAGACAATTCGTGTGAAATTTTTGATATGGAACATGGTGACGATGCAAATTTTTTGGGACTTGATATGATGTCCGATAAGTCCTACCTCAATGATGATAAAGGTTTTGGCTCCCATAATAAATTATTTTTATAATTATTGACAGTTATTTTGTTGGCAGTACTATAAAAAATTGGCATTATCGCCTGAAGGTTTTCGGCCACACCCGAACAACTGATAATTTTGAGCTCAATTATTTGGTGGCAAGCAGTCAGCGATTAGATGAAGGGAGGCATTTAGGCTCGATGAGAGAGCTTTTTCAGAATTGGTCCTTGAGGACAAAGACGATCTTGAAGGGGACGGAAATGATGCGAACGAGGGTTTTTGGGCTTAAGAATACGCGCAATTGGGCGAGACGGACCAAGGTGAGGCGTCAATGGATTTGCCCAATGAGCCTGGCAAGAAAAGATATTATCCCAGTTTTGATTCTTGCAAGATTGTCCCTTTACATAAATGCTTCCAAATAACAAGTGACAACATCCCCAATTCACTATAAAAGACATTGCATATTCAATATATATTTCACATTGGTAAGTAATAAATTATGCATGTTTTTAATATATTAGAGTGCAATTTATTAAACTCGTTTGTATTAAGATGGCACGATTAATGACTTATGTTTGTTTTGATTATATTATTCCACACTTGATCGATTCTTGTGTTTTTGAGTCTATTTAGATATTTCTTGTGGAGTATTATTTTGGAGTAAAAAGCCAGTGTAAGAATTAAAGTTGTTGGACTTAATTTGTGAGCAAAAGCCCAAGAGTCGAGGAAAAAGAAGGGAATACGCGTTCATATGGTATGTAGAGGAAATCTTTGCATGAATATCTTTGGGCTTGGAGAATGACGGTGTATTACATATAATATAAAAAGAGGACTCACGTTACTTTTTGAGGGAAATTCACGCCAAATTGAACGAAAAAAGTTACAGAGAAGAATCGCTTGGCAGCAGTTTGAGAGAGAAGCAGAAAATGACTGCAACCATGTTTAGTTAGTATTTTATTTCAATTCCAGGAATTTTTGAACTCGTATTTTAATGTCTGTTAATTGATCTGAGACGTTTACAATATTTATCTTGGGATTGTTTATTTCATCTAATTTAACTTTCAACATACGTGAGTGTTTAATTTGGATTGACCACCTAGGTTAGATTATTCTTGTATGTCTGCTAGTTCGTAAATTTATAATCCGTAATTGTTATGAATTTATGGCAATTGGTAGCAACTAGTAATTTACTAGGGTGATTTAAACCGGGTTCTTTCGAATCGAGCTTGCGTATTTGGGAATTTGTTTGTCCTTTGTCCTAATTCGTAATGCTTCTACTTGGTTAAATGTATGGGCGTACTTAGACTGCTTAGTTAGAAAGGTTTTCTTGAAGAGACGTCTTTTCAATTAAATATAATTAAGGGATAAAAACCAGTAGCCAGAGCTTGTTGACTACTGAGGGGCATTAATCCTGTGGATAAATAGAGTAAACGTCGATGTCCGTTAACAACATTAAAGTCGAGGGATGAATAATGAACTGTAAATTGGAATACTTTTTATTTATTGAATTTTTCTTAGTAGGTTAATTGTTATTTTTCATAGTAATTTATTGCTTTAAGTTTTAGTTATAGAAATCCAATTCCAACCCACCCCCTTTTTGTGTTACGTGTTTGCCTTCATCAATTCATACAATTAGCATAATAATTATTCTACGTTCCCTGTGGATCGACCCCTTGCTTGCCACTACTACGAGTTAGTAGAGTAGACTAGGGTATTTATTTTTGTCGCACCTCGACAGTGCGGTCACACATAATCAAGTAAGTACATACACTTTTATTCCAACTTATTGAGCTACATCAGGGTCAAAACTCAAACTTCTTTCGTTTGCTGGGTAAAGACATAAATGCTACCACAACACACACAACCATCACAATAATGCTGATTAAATACTTTTGATTCTTTTTCATTTTGTTCAATTCCTTTTGTGTTTGTTCTTCAATTCCACAATTTTCAAACTCAAAGATATCTCCAAGCCCTTAACTCTTCTCAACTCTGCTTCAAACTATTTTTCTTTAATATTGAGATCATCTTTAAGCCTATCAAGTTTTTTGAGGAATTCTCGGGATTAACACTTGTGATCTTGAGCACATTTCAAGATTAGACGCATTATATATTATATATATTAATCATCATAGATGGTGATGTATCATTTTTTATTACCAAAGAAAAACACCGGACACGGCAAATTATTTCACCCAATTAAACCAGGAAATTACATGCATGAGGTATAGCACACAATCGATAGAAATAAAAAAAGAGGGGCACACTTGCGTGAGACGGAGTGTAATCTGGGTATTGACGCTTTAACACTTTGAGAGGGGTGAGTGTTGATTGTGCTAATTAAGTTGTAATCCGTCTCATACGAGTTTTTTTCATTAAGAAGTTAGATAGTGAAGAATGTATCAAACTTCAAATCATGAGAGGCACTCATCATCTTGTCATCCACGACTTGCTTCAACTTCAGAGCCATTTCAGGGGTGAGATGATTCTTCCAATCTCCAATCTCTCCTTTCCTGTAAAAGAACTCGTTGTTGACCGACCTCCAATGCACGCCAGTCTTGTTAACTTCCAAATTCTTTAGATTCTGAAAGCTGCACAAATCCAAAATCTCTCCCATCACCCCACTTTCCCTTTCTTCCTCCGAAAAAGGCATGCCCAAGAAGTCAGCAATCTTATCCAGATTCGAAAGAGGATCCATCTTCAGATCCTCGTACTTCAAAAACAGAACCCTGTCAGGATTCTCCAAGCTCGCTTTCCAGTACCCGAGAAAATGGTCGCAGAACGGGCCGAAATTGTGCACGCCCCCGCAGAACATGTCGAAAGCTTCCCCGATTGGGAGAGGCTCATAACCGGGATGAAACTTGGCTTTCAGGAGAAATTCGCGCTCAGATATAAACTGATCCAACGGATTCCTGGGGAGAGCCAGGATCAAAATACAGGACAAGCTAAGAAGTCAGAATAAATATAGCACATTAAATAAAAGCCAATTTTTTTCTTTTTGTCAAAATGAGAGTTTAATCTGTTCAAAGAGCTGTATATTTTTATTTTTCAAACAAATAGATAAAAGTGAATGTGTTTTGATGGTAAAGTGTAGATTTTACACGTAATTTATATAGAAAGAGGTCGATTTTTGGGGCGGACTATTGGATAATTTAAAAAAAATATATATGTACTCCCTTCGTCCCTTTTTAAGTTTTCCATTTGTTTCTTGTAGATGGATTAAGAAATATAATACTGTATATATGTGTAGTGGGGTGTTAAGATGTGATAGATAGAAAAGAGAGAAAAGGGTGGGGAACACACTTTGCCAAACACTACAAAAAAACTGTTAAACATCGACGGATTTTACCGACGGTCATAAATCCGTCACAGTTATCGATGGATTTCCGACAGATAGCTAAAAAATAATAAATTAGTACTACATTACCAATGAAAATATTTCCGTTGGTAATTAACGACCGCATTTCCGACAAATTTTAAAAAATAAATTTTCGATGACATTACTGACAGATTCCCGACGAATAGCAAAAATAAAAAAATAATTATGAAATTACCGACGAAAATATTTCCGTCGATAATTACCGACATAATTTCCGACAAATTTTTAAAAAAATAAATTTCCGATGACATTACCAATGGATTCCCGACGAATAGCAAAAATAAAAAAATAATTACAAAATTAATGATGGAAATATTTTCTTCGTTAATTACTGACGGATTTTCCGACGGATTTAACAAAAAGAATTTAAAAAACTGAAAAAAGTAAAAAATTGAAAATAAAATCCAAATATTAATATTTCAGTCAAGAATATAAACAAAACAAGTGAGTGTCTTTGTGGTTGTGTACTTTGGCTTGCATCAATCGCCTTGGGTTCGAAGTAATTAACAAAATTAGTTATGATGACAAAATGGGTAAGGGACCGAGGGAGTATATATTTTTTAAAATAATAGGGCGGGCTACATCCGCCCTTACCTGGTGATGTAGACAATCTTGGATGTCGTACGGAGGAGAGAAGAGGGGAGGAGCTGGTACGGCAGGTGAGTCGAGTAAAAGCGCTTGGGGTCAGGCGCGAGCTGGAGATCTGGATTGGCCTCAAGTTGCAAGTAATAGCGGAATTCCAACCACTGGACGAGCTTGTGAGGGCCGGTGGTGAGAAGAGGGGACTGGCTGATGGGAAACTGATGGCGATTGATTATGCTAAAAATAAGGGCTTTCATCCACGTGGTGCCAGCTTTAGGCTGGGAGGCGAGCACAATGTCCGTGTCGTGGCCCTTGAAGATTGGCTCGGATGATACCATTACTTTCAGGATTAGCTTCGGAATCCAGAAACCATGGTACAGCATCATCGGAACGCCGTCGAAGTTGTCTTGTTGCAATAGGTTTTCCAACAATGGATCTCCGGTTGCTTTGCCAGCCTCATGTGTAGGATTATTATTCTCCATGGAGGGAGAGATGTGATCAAGTACAAAAGCAAGTGAATGAATGGTTTAGAGTTTATAACGATGTAATTTAAATATAATATGCTGGGGAATAATTAGAGTAAAGTTTATTTTTGGTCCCACTAGACACGACACCTCCATGGTATAAATTTTATCCCAACCCGACCCGATTCGAACCCAACCATCTCAATATAAAAAAATAATTATTTTATATATATTAAAATTGAAAAAATATTTTTTTAAATTACTAAAGAACTTATAAATTTTATTAATAATCAAACATTTTAATAACTTATAAATTACTTAAAATTTACAATTTATAAACTTCTAAAACAGCATATAAACTTCTAAAACAGCTTATAAAATGTTAAAGTTAGAGACTATAATAAGATATTTAAAATAAATTTTGCCAAAACGGACCCAAGTCTTCCCATCCATTACGGCTCTTCATGAATTCAAGTTGTTGCAACCACACAAAAGTAGTGATAAGATATTATGTGGCGTATATAAGATGGTGGGCCTGGGCATGAATATTAATTGATTGACGATCATGCATGTACTAAATTTCGTTTTATAGTGGAAACTGTCAAAAAAAAAAAAAAGATTCGTCTTGATAAAATATTGCAACCTTTTGTATCTTAGTTTTGATAAAAAAAATGTAATTTAGTTTCTAATTTTTGTGGATTGGTCTCTAATAATTGCAATTTTTTCCAGAAAGTGTCATGCACGTTTGACACGCGTACCCTCAAGATCAGATGATAAAATATTATGACAAATACCTGAATGTGACCTTTTATAGTAGGTAGAAAAATCGATTTCAAAATCGTTGCAAACTTATAGTATTTTAAGACCATATAAGACCGTGAATAATATTTTAGAGAGGATGATTTTATTGATATGTGATTTTACAATATATATAGTCTACAACATAAGATTCAAGAAGGAATTAACTATTTACAAGATATGCTAATTTGTTGTAATCAAGAGATATGATAATTTGTTGTACTCAAGGGATTTCCTTAGATAGACAAGGTTGACCGATATCTTGTGATTTTTGAGCTGTATATTGATTTCTAGAATCTTCTTTAATATATAGGACCAGATTCAAAAAGTTAAAACCATCGGGACCAATTTCAAAATCGTGACAAGTTACTAAATTATAAATTTTTAATCCGATTTTACGGTCATGTAAATTATCCCTATTTTAGTTTCAGTCCTGATGACTTTTTGGAATTGAAAATACTTTTGTAGCTATCAGTATTTACGATATTTTGGTCCTGGAACTGGCTGTAGAAGGTAAAATATTCAGTTGACAGTGACGTAGACTGACCAAAATTTGAAAAATAGAAAGTGATCACATGAGAATTTTTTATTCTTTAAAGTCAACAAGACTAGATCTGAAGTAAGATAATTTATAGGAATAAAAAATGTTATTCCGATTCCTAATAAAGATGATAAATATTTGTACGCATAAGTTGGAATCGTGCAAGATGTGTATTTTTTAAAAAGATATTATTTGCTTTACTAAGATGTATGAGTTGTTCTATAAAAAAAAAAAATTACTAGTTAATTTATTGAAAAATATCAGTTGTGCGTCAAGTGTTACTCTAACAAGAACATTATAAATGCTTTGATTTTGTACGCCAGGGTGGTGATGGTGTCTGTTGTGCTAATCCAGGCTCTGCTACGCGCTGACAGGGCAAAACACAATGGAGACTCAAGATCTTCCCTCGTCGGTCAAATCCCGTAAAGGCGGGCAGATCAACGCCGTAAAGGCGGATGAACGCCGGGAGGGCGAATGATCTCGTCGCCGAGATGGCGAGGAGCGCTTCGCTCGGCGGAATACGCGTCGCCGATGCGGAAGGCCAGCGCCTAAAAGGCGGGCAGATCAACGCCATAAAGGCGGATGAACGCCGGGAGGGTGAATGATCTCGTCGCCGAGATGGCGAGGAGCGCTTCGCTCGGCGGAATACGCGTCGCCGTCTGAAAGGTCGGCGCTAAAAAAGAGAAGCGATCAACGCCATAAAAAGCGGATGAACGCCGGGAGGGGCGAATGATCTAAATCACCAAGATGGCGAGCGAGCGCTTCGGGCGGAATCTGGCGTCGCCCGTCACGGAAGGCCAGCGCTAAAAAAAGGCGGGCAGATCAACGCCATAAAGGCGGATGAACGCCGGGAGGGAGAATGATTTCGTCGTCGAGATGGTGAGGAGCGCTTCGCTCGATGGAATACGTGTCGCCGATGCGGAAGGCCAGCGCCTAAAAGACGGGCAGATCAACGCCGTAAAGGTGGAAGAACGCCGTAGCGGGCGACGATCCATCGCCGGAATGGCGAGGAGCGCCTTCGGGCGGAATACGCGCTGCCGATGCGGAAGGCGGGCCGGGCTAAAAAGGCGATGATCAACGCCGAAAGCGCGGATGAACGTCGGAGGGCTTAATGATCTCGCCGCCGAGATGGCAAGCGAGCGCCGCTGGCGGAATACGACGCTGGCGCGGAAGGCCAGCGCCTAAAAGGCGCGCGATCAACGCCGTAAAGCGAGGATGAACGTCGGGAGGGCGAACGAATCGCCGCCGAGATGGGCGGTGAGCGCTTCCTTCGGCGGAATACGCGTCGCCGACGCGGGAAAGCCGCCTAAAAGGCGGGCAGATCAACACCGTAAAGACAGATGAACGCCGGGAGGGCGAATGATCTCGTCGCCGAGATGGCGAGGAGCGCTTCGCTCGGCGGAATACGCGTCGCCGATGCGGAAGGCCAGCGCCTAAAAGGCGGGCATAATCGTCGCTGAAAAGGCAGTAGTGCCAGCGCCGAGTAGGCGGGCATAATCGTCGCCGAAAAGGCGGTAGTGCCATGCCGAGGAGGCGGGCATAATCGTCGCCGAGAAGGCGGTAGTGCCGATGCGAAAGTAAAGCGAGGGCATAATCGTCGCGAAAAATGTGGTGATGCCACGCCCGGAAGCGGGCATAATAAATCATCGGAGGGCGCAGTGCCGGTCTTAAGTAGGCGGGCATAATCGCCGAAAAAAGCGATAAAGCCCGACCGGTAAGCGGGCATTATCGTCGTCGAGACGGCGCAGATGCCCGGCCGCGAGTAGGCGAACATAATCGTCGCCGAAGCGGTAGTGAGCGCCGATGAAAGCGGGCATAATCGTCGCCGAGAAGGCGGTATGAAGTCTCCGGCTTGTCATCCAGGTGGTGATCGCCTAGCAGGTGGCTTGTCTTTGTGTTGAGCGAGTGATGCTCGCTTTCTGTATCTGGGTGGATGTTCGCCTCTTGATGGTCGATTATGTATTGGTCCAGGGCTCTAGGTCTATCACTTCTTGTGCTCACCCGGCGAGCACAATCACTTCGCTCCCCAGCGAGCACAATGTTGAACTCTCGTGTGTTCGCCTGATGGTGTGGTGCGTGCTCGCCTGAGGTGACGAGCACGTAGGCTGCTTCCAGGGTTGCCCCGTATGCTCGCCTGCCTGGTAAGCCCTTTTCTTGATCTGCTTGCTATCAAGGTTGTGCTCGACACCACCCTGCCGGAGACTTCAGATAAATAGCCCAAGTGACTTTTTTGTAATTTGGCCGGTAGTGCCATTTTCTTCTGAATGAAATCGAACATGATATATGTCCTTGTGTTCAACCTGACTTCTTTGGTTTTTCAATCGTCTTATTTAGTTGTGATTGGATTGGTCGTCTTATTTTGCTGCAACCAGATGGGTTAACTTATGTGCAACCCCCCCTCTTTCTTTCGTGATCGTCTTATGTTTGTTGCGATCACTATTCTGCTCAGGCCGTCTTATTTAGCTGCGACCCCGTACCCATTGCTCGCTTTGTTGTGGGCATCTGTAAGTACGAACTGTTTCGCCAGGTGAACACAAGACCCCGTACCTCCTGACGGGTGATAATTCGTCCTGCTGACGTGTGATAAATCTGATGATGCTGACGTGTGATAAATCTGGTGACAACAAGGTGTGAGTTGTTTCTTAAGGTCCATATTTTCCAAAGTAAATCTCTAAATCTGAACGATGCATGGGTGGTGATCAACCCAATCTGCAAAACCCCACATGTCTTAAACATTCAGATTTCTCATATTTACAGAGAGGGCAATCAAGGGGCGGACAGGATTGCAAAGTTGCATGTTTCACAAGAATGGATCGGTCCTTGCTCTGATTTTATTATTGATGTAATTTTTTCCGATATGAACAAGGAATATTTTAGACTTGTTCGCTAATTTTTTAGGTTTATGTCCTTTTTTCCCCCGGTCTCTGGACTGACTTGTGGTCTTATGGTTCTAGGTTTTTTTTTTCTTTATTTTTATCAGAGTAGTTTATTTGTCATGTGTTAAAGATTTAGAAAGGTGAAACATGAAATGAAATACAAAAAAAGTCAAAAGAGGGAATCGAACCGCACTTTTATGCCACCTTATATATACTAAACCAAGTACTATCATATTTATATATCTATTATGTTAAGTTTGGTTCTAAGAAACGTCAATGAAGGGATTGAAGTTTTGAGTTGGTGTTTCCGCATCAATATCCATCTTTTTGTCGACAATGATTCGAGGTGGTGATTTCTATCTATTATGTTTGTCTTTAATAAATGTGATTTGCGATTTTATTGACATTCATGTGAAATATGTATGAGAATAAGTCTTCTAACCTTTATAAACGAGAAGTTGAGAAGTTAATAGGTCTTCTGACCTTTATAAACGAGGAGTAGGTCTTCTGATCTTTATAAACGAGGAATAGGTCTTCTGGCCTTTATAAACAAGGAGAAAAGAAGTGATGTTACAGAAATTGCATGTTAACGTGTTTGGTGATTTAATCACTTATTGTATTTGATTTTGACAAACATGTCCCCACTGAGATGTGGTTTGTTCATCACTTCTTATTTTCCCCCTTTTTAGATTAAGAGTCCCGTGGTACGACGGAGAATGGATAGCCTGGAGATTTAATGAACTCCACATTAATTTCGTCAATTTACCTGTTAAGATTTGTCCATCATTTTTTAATAATTATTTAAAAAAATTATGACAAATGTTTAATTGTAGTTTCGAAAGAATTGTAGTTGAAGTCAATCAATAAAAGCAAAGGAGAAACATTTGACGAAAAATATTATGCATTATGAGATTCTATGGTAAAGAGGAAAAGTTAATAAAATTTGATTTTTTTTTAAAAAAAAGTTCCTCTATTTTATTTACTATTATCATAAGAGTTGTTTTTATTGTAAGAATATGATTGTTCAACATGCATCACCATACTATAATTCAAAAGAAAAAAACATATCAACTGTCGTTTTATATTTACGGGCAACGTGCAACGCACGTGTAAGACACCTAGTTATTATAAACACAATCAATTGAGTAGTTGCACTATCTTATCTTAAGATCTACGAATCCCGTCATTGATTTTTATCGATGTACCCTCGTAACTCGCAAGTAACGTGGGGGGACCAGACTTCGATAATTCAGTTACTCCCTCCATCTTAATTTTAATTGGACACTTTCTATAAATAATTGTCTTTATTTTGTTTGGTCATTTCCTAAAAAGAAAATAAAGCAACTTTCAATATTATTAAATACTATTATCTTCTTACACCAAATTCAATTTACACCATTTAATAATATTATTTCTCTCCACCAAATCCATTTTATCCATTTTACATCATTTAATACTATTATTTTTTATTTTTTTTAATTTTCGTATTTATAATATTTGTTCAATCAAAATTAGTTTGGAGGGAATATTAAATTGACCATGCTAAATATTGTAATATAATAAACACAATCAATTGGACGAGACTTCGATAATTCAGTTATTAATTGACCATGCTAAATATAGTAATATAATAAACACAATCAACTGGACCAGACTTCGATAATTCGGTTATTAAACTGACCATGCTAAATATAGTAATATACTACCTCCGTCCAACATCAGTTTTCACAGTTGATTTTTACATGTGTTTTTGCGAACGAGTTTTGTATTAATAATTGAAATGATAAAGTGACTTTTAAGAAGGGGTATGATAAATGAATATCTTATCTATCATACTACTCCTTAAAAATCACTTTATTATTTCAATTAATAATACAAAACTCGCTCGGAAAAAATGCGTGTAAAAGTCAACTGTGAAAACTGATCTGGACGGATTGAGTAATAAACACAATCAATTTAGAAGTTGGACTATCTTTTTTTTACGATCTCGTCATTGATTTTCATCGATGTAACGTGGGGGGACCAGATTTCGATAATGCAATTATTAAATCGACAATCCTATATATAGTAATATAATAATGCAAGCTCATGTTAGACGTGGAGAATGGTGCTATCTTAACTGTTTATGTAAGAAAATAATGAATTAATAATTAAACAACTACCGGACAAAAAAGCGAGAGATTGCTTAAAACATTTTATCAAACAACACGTGAATGAGGATCATACTTTTATTCGTTTCAAAAAAAAAAAAAAAGATCATACTTTTATTTAATTGACAAAAAACTTGTATAGACCTGATTCATGCTATGAACTCGGTTATTTAAATATCACTATTACATAAAAAAATTCTCACTGTTATGTATAAAAATTATCACTGTTATGAACAAAAACAATCACTGTTTAGAAATTGTTTTATATTTTTAAACATGAAAGTTTTTGTGCATAACAGTGATAGTTTTTACACATAACAGTGATAGAGTGCATGTGTGAACCTGATTCACATGAGTTTTAATTACTATTGTATTTGGTGAATAGGATTATATAAACAACACGTTAATATTGAGCCTGAAAATTTATTGGCATAATCAATTTAGTTGTTGGACGAATTGAAGATATTAGAATCTTGTCATAGATTTTTAGACCTGCTACATATATTAATAAATACTCATAGTGTACCCTCATAAGTCACAATGTAACGTGGGGTGGACCTAAATATTTCAATAATTCAAGTCCTAGCCTGCAGAAAGGGGTGCAGGATCGTACATGCACTGCACAACCAGCTAAGAGGATGGTTGCTAAATACACATATTAACAAACTCGATTTAATGGTTTCTGTCGCACGACTCACGCGACACAAAGGGTTTATGTCGCATGGTCAACGCGACAGAATTTTTTTTTTTAATTAATTTATAATTTATTCATTATTAGTCAAAATTAATTATTTCATAATTAATTATTTCATTAATTAAATATATATATTAACTAATATTATATGATTAATTTAAAAAGTATTAATTATTTAGTTGTAAAGTATTTGTTCTTTTATTGAAAAGTATTATAGTTGTTTGGTGATATAGGATTAGTTCATCAAATGAAAAGTATTAGTTCATTCATCTCAGAGTATTAGTTCATTCATTGAAAAGTAATAGTTATTTTGTTATGAACTTTATATTAGTTCAGTTAATATTTATCAATTATCAATTTACACTTGAAAAAATAAATATACACATTAAATGAAAAAATAAATATACACATTACATGAAAAAAAGATATTTTTCGTTATTTCTATAAAGTTGCTGCTATAAATATACAATTACATGAATTATCTTTGAATTTAAAACATGAATTAAATACTAAAAAAATTATAAAAATGTGGTTGATCGTTATTTCTAGACCTATAATTAGACTCACGTCATGTGCATCGATCAAGTCGTGTAATGTACGGAAAAGCTCTATTATGCTTTCAAATTCTAAATCTAAACCATCTACAAAAGGGTCATGATAGTTTTTCCAGTATGCAGATAAAAATGGTACGGGATGGTCCTCTGTTGTCATATGCAGCTAAAATTATAGTTAAAAAAATACAGTTATAATTCAATTCAATAAAAATCATAAATTTAAAAAAAATCTAAAATAACATCAATATAGTTTTTCGTTACCAATATCCAATGCGAATTGTTGTGCACGTTCCCCAAAACCACTGTTGATCTCGGACGTCGTGATAGGCATCTATTGTTGCGGGAAGGCACAAATGTCCGTCGTGTTCACTGAATGACATTACGATAACATTATACGTGGTTGCAACTAGGTACCCATGTGTTGTAATGAAAATCATTTGTCGATTTTTTTTGGGACCTTTGAAGTGACGAAGTGAATCGCCAAATCTTTCATGGTTGTGTAACCACGTAAAATGTTCTCAGATAAATCGTTTCTTGATTGTAGATCATATAAAAGCTCGCCAGTACTCTAAGATATTCTTTTCGGGTTAAAGTAGATTGCGAGTGCAATCGCCGAAATCCATAGTTTCCATCTCCAATTACATCATTGTAGGAATTAATATAACCTCTCGATATATG
Organism: Stenogyne calaminthoides; assembly: GCA_037126765.1. Classification (NCBI taxonomy): domain Eukaryota; kingdom Viridiplantae; phylum Streptophyta; class Magnoliopsida; order Lamiales; family Lamiaceae; genus Stenogyne; species Stenogyne calaminthoides. The sequence goes on from JBBCBC010000003.1 coordinate 50,390,728, forward strand.
GATAAAAAATCGGCCTCCATCCGAGAGTTATAAAATTGTGTTGGATAGTTCATATTTTTTTTGAAAATAAAGGTCGAAATTTGAGGCCTAGATGAACTAGATGTACTGTGGTGAGGTGGGAAATCGGATGGTTGGGGCCTCTGGTGCTTTGAAGTTGGAGTTTGGGGGGAATGGGAAGGAGGCTTTTGTGAAAATCTATTCAGAGTGTCTTCAGAAAAACTCATAGTACATCCTTCAGATGTGCTATGTCTACGATCGACTTTCGGGGAATATCCATTCGCATTAGTTGCATCGACTCTCCCCTTACCCCTTTTTTGAGTAGATGTCTTGATTCCAAATGATCTTTGAACTCTCTCAATCCAAGAAGGTTCACGGTCGCCTTTTTTTTATTTTTTCTTTTTTTCAACTTTCGGAGGTGGAACAATGTCTTCCGTGTCATCATCGAATAATTTTCTCCTAGTCTTACCACCACCGTCATCATCTATTTCGGTGGTAGGTACACTAGAAAAATCACGAACAGGTAATCCTAAATCTTTTTACTTTTCGTGTAACCTATTATATTTATTTATACCGATGAACAATCGCTATTACACTTTTACCATAACTAAAACTATTCAAACGATGTATTGAGTCAAGTAATATATATATATATATATATATTGGTTGGGCCGATACATACTGAATACAATCATTTAAATATTTTTTATTTTATTATTAATGTAGGGTTGAACAAGAACACCATAGGGTGAAATCAAACCTGGCTACCAGCCTTCAACACTTAGACATTATCTTCTGAAAGCTTCACCAGGTCATGGAGTTGCAAATATGCGAGATCAAAAAGCAATCCAGGTTTAGCGGCCACAAGACAAGGATGATATAATGAGAACGTAATCTACCAACTAACTAGTGCGCAATGTCACGTCTAAGGGCTTAGAACTCATTGTCATGAGAATCGGAAAGGAAGCTAGGTAAAAAAAAATGCGGTCATTATCTCATATAAAAATAGAAATATAAATGATAGATAAAAATTATACATGCATAGAAATTATAATATGATAGAAAGAGAAATATAAATTACTTGAGGTAAAAATTATACATGCATTGAATTACACATAATATATTTGACTCATGCATTTTTATCATTGTGAAGAATTACACAAAATTGAATTAGATAAAAATTGTATCATTGTGAAGAATATTACACATAATATATATGGCACATGCATTTTTATCAACAGATTAGTTGTTTTGTTGTAAGTATTAGTTGAATTGCTGTAAGGTATTAGTTGAATTGCTGTAAAGTATTTGTTGAATTGTTGTAAGGTATTACTTGAAAATCTGTAAAGTATTAGTTAAATTGCTATAAGGTATCACTTGAAAATACTGGTATTTATAAATTTTGAACTTTAAAATTCAAATCCAACTAAATGTATATAACTTAGTGAATACATCAAATCCTAAACACTAAATATATAAAATACTTAACTTAGTGAATACATCAAATCCAACTAAATTTATACAATATGAACTTTAAGTTATAAAATACATCAAATCCAACTAAATTTATAAAATATGAACTTTAAGTTATAAAATACATCAAATACAACTAAATTTATAACTTAGTGATTTTTATTAAAAAAATGAACTTTTATTATTATAAACTTAGTGAATTAAAAAATAAAAATGAAAATAAAAATAATTAATCTGGACACTAATCCACCATTTCATTACTTGGTTGCATCAAAGCTAATTTATAATTTTATAAATTTAAATGCATCAAATCTTATTAGTTCCATTGTTGTAAAGTGTCACTTGAATTGATGTAAGGTATTAGTTGAATAACAATTAATTTTTTTCCTTAGTATGGAACGCCTACCTTGCCCCGATTGCACCTTGACTATGTAGAGAGTTTGCCACAGATGTGTTCTTGCTCAACAACGTGCGCAACGAAATGAAAGTGCACAACCATTTGAATTTCCACAAAACAATGTCGATCAGGGCAACTTTTCTTGGAGTTCATTCTTAGGTTTCGATCTAAACACACCTACTCAACCACAATATAATGAGCAGGAGTCTATTCCGGTGCGGTATGGTTCACATCCCCGCACTGCACACACGCACATAATGATTACATGACCAACATGAATCCTAATATCTCCCCAATAGGATTTTCCAATTTAGACTCCCCCGCCATTGATTTGTTCCTCTCCTCCTACACTATGCCGCAATCGTCTACATCTCATATGGGCGCGTCTACATCTCATCACTCGATTCCCTCTCACCACTCCGGTCCCCCATATTCCTTCTACGCCTCATCACTCCATTTGAACAAGAGTATGAGGATGAATACTGAAAAATGTTCCGCAGTAACACAAGCGTCGTCATCCTCATCCTCGCGACGACGTAATGATTGGTTGACGACGACGGCCATGGACGGAGGACCTGCTAATCCAAGTGTCTCGTGTGCTTTCAAAACACACAAAGCCAAAAAAATATGGGATGATCCTGTAAGTAACATACTTAATTTTTTAAATTTTAATATTTCATACGACGACACGATATGTAAATTAACGAGTTAATTTTTATGTAAAAAATATGTAGATGTTTCTTAAGGTCCTTGGTTCCCAGACTCTAGTGAGATCTCTTGATAGATGGACGCATAATCCATTCAATCAAGGTCATCCTTTCTTTCAGTTAATTCAAAATTCTGGATTGGAGGGTCTCGGGCAATACATGTTGCGTTCCGACAACATGCCACTCATTACAGCGTCCGTTGAGCGGTGGCACCCTGAGACGAACACGTTTCATATGCCTTTCGGGGAGATGACGATTACACTCCACGACGTTAATGCTATTCTTGGTAAACTGAAAATGAACTTTATTTTTAATAAATCAGATTTTGTACATTCTTATTAATTAATTTAATTTATAATAAAAAATAACTTTTTTCCAATGTAGGCTTGAACATAAATGGCCTTCCCGCCGCCGCGCAAAAGTGGATGTATTGACGATGCATTGGTTCTTGATGGGGGTATAGGGAGATAACGAAAAAAGCACACCACTTGACAACATACACGCCGAGTGTAATGATGTGCACCTCACCGATATCTCTGTTGCTCGAGGTTATCTGTGGTACTTGATGGGGACTACACTCTTTGTTGATAACCATGTGATTTTGTCCCCGTAGATTATCTAAAGGTGTTGGATGATCTCAATTCTGTACCTCACTATGCATGGGGAGCTGCAGCATTGGCGTATTTATATCGCCAGCTTGGAATAGCATCCAGAAGTGAAGTGGCACAGATTTCGGGCTGCTTGACATTACTTGAGGTAAAAATTCAAATTCAATAATATCTCGAATGATATTTAATATACTGTTATCAATATATTGTTACATATAATAACTCAAAACTCATTTAAATTTTTGGTCTTTGGATATACGAAGTATTTCACCGAGTTTGCCCTGACGCAGCGGTGAAGCTACGTATTATAACCCTGAGGCTCCAAAAGCATTGCAATGGAACAAGTCCCAAACCTTCAATTCTAGGCCACGGGATTTGTTACATTATCGCAAACTATTGGATAATTACCCGTCGAGTCATGTATGTTTCATATTCTCAATACATCTTATTAGTAATAACGTCATTTATAATTTAAATACCTTAACAACATATCTTTATAAATATTTTACTTACATTATAGGTCAAATGGACTCCATTTAAAATCCATCGCCTATCCCGCCGCAGATCGTTATTTCATGGATGCATTCATTTTCTTGACTTGGCCAAGGGTATATCTTAAAAGAGGGTTCATGAGGCAATATGGGAGAGTTCGGTCCGCACTTCAAAGACCGTTCTACTTGATCATAATCTTTCTAGATTGGGTGTCAAGGCAAAAAGCTATAGAAGGTGCATGGGCCACTGGTGGCATTTTTGGAACGAGATGGCAAATCATAATTACCATCTCGGGTAGCTTGGTGACGGGTTATAGTCTTTGGATAGTACAACGTCGGATTATTCGATATGGCACGCAAACATATCACATCCGGAGAGTGCATGACCGCACACACGGTGAAAAAACAATGTTTATGTCAATCCTATGGCGGTCATTGCAACAAATGTTGGGACACGCGAGGCAACGACGATACATTGATGAATCAAGCTCGTGATGATCCACAAAGTGTCCGGATTATATAATGCCCGGACTTAACGTGATTGCCCATCATGCCGGAGATGCAAGACCGATCCCCAATCCTCGCATATTGGGGACAACAACACGATATGCCCCCGAACAATTCGCCCAAGAAATACCTCCCGGTTGGTGGTGGGCCGGAGCCCAATTTCAACAATATTACCAAAAACCAACCCAACAACCCCGATGGCGATAATAACAATCAAGAGTAAACTTATTATTTTTTTTTTTTTTTATGTTAGATGAATTATTTATTTCTACTTAATTGCTTCATATGATAAATTAGTGTTTCAATTTTTTATCTCTTGTTAAATAGTCTTTATTTATTTATTTTGAATCGTCAAGTAAAGGATTTTATCTCTTTTAATTTTGAATCATTTGCATTGATATTTTCCAAAAAAAATACATTAAACATAAATTAATAGAAAATATATTTTGATTAAAAATATTTTGAACGAAGCACTATATAAACCCGATTACTAGGGTTTTTATCTCACCTTATATAACTCATTACACTTTTAAATTAAAAAATTGTCAAAAAATAAATTCAAAAATTCAAAAAAAAAAAAAAAATTATGTCGCATAGTCAACGCGACAGATGATTTTCGATCGCGTTGACCACGCCGACAAAGACTAACTCGTCGCGGTCGGAACGCGCGAGCAAAGAAAGATGTCAAATCGACTCCCATCGGTTTGTTATTATGTGGATTTAGACAACTTCGACTAAGAAAGCGGTTCGATTATCCTGTTCTAGTACTTTTCGTATTCTATTGGTATTTCATCCGTTGAATATTTTTTATTATTTCACGTGTCATTCATCCATATTACTCCCTCCGTCCCACATTAGTTTTCACATTTTCCTTTTTGATTTGTCCCATATCAGTTTTCACATCCTAAAATGGGCACCTTTTACACAACTTTTACTCAAAAAAAAAACACACTTATTTACCCATATGCCATTACTTTATGCAAAAAACACATTTTCCTTGGTTTTGCGATTAGGATCGATTGTGAAAATTGATTTGGGACGGAGGGAGTATGCAATATAAAATGGAACACTAATTATAGAATAGGTGATCTCATTCTGCTAAAGAGACAGTAGGCGTTGAAAATGTGTCTTGTAGTTTCAAGCGATTGGATAATGACACGTTATTAATTCTAGAGTATTCTCTCCACTTGTATATATAATACTTGTAAGCATGTTTGTGAAACTATCAGAAAGCAATGAAATTTGAAAACAAAACTTAATACCCATCGTTTTCTTCTTTGCTGTTTCACCTTCAGCTTATGAGTTGTCACTATCTTTTTAATAAGTGTGCATAATTGCACATGATGCAATTAGTGCTTAAGCGGTCCCATACATGTTCAGATCCCATATATACTCTAATGATCATTGAAATGTGGTCATCGACCACGAACTTTCCTACAATCTTTCTCAGTAAATAGTGGTTTAGAACTACACCATTTACGAATTCTGTTCAAAATATATCTTGCACTATTAATTAGCACAATAAATAATTTATTAGTTGGACTATCTTTTTAAGGATAAGAATCTTGTCATTGATTTTATCAAGACTTGAAAATAAGACAAAAATTCATATGAGACGATCTCATTTGGATAAGACGAGATACAACTTACCATAAATCACATTCATTCCTCCTAAAATATTAAAGCGTCAATGCCCAACTTATACCCCATCTCATCATGAAAAAGTCTCATTCAAATGCGTCTCACTTCTGATTTTTTATGTATGACTTTTGACTATGCCCTTTATAAAAAAAAATATCCTTCACGGGGTTCCCATCCGCAATAACCGATATTATTTGTTTTAATTTGCTTGATACTAAAGAGAAAATGCAGAAATTGACCGAGTATAAAGGCAATCGAGTGGTGAAGACGGCAAACAATTCAAGATTACCAATAGCCCACGTCGGTAAAATAAAATTCGTGGTTTGTTCAATTCGGTCTGAAGGAAGTTTTCTTCAAGAAGATGTTTATCATATACCAAGTATATATGAAGAAAAACTTACTGTTTGTGACACAACTTACAGCGTCGGGTCACCATTGATATTCGGTCCTAGTGAAGTTAAAGTATATCAAGATGTACATGGGCGAATTTAGGGGGTGGGTTGACCGGGCTCAAGCCCAGTGCAACTCTTCTCCAAGTTCTATGTATTATATATATATATTGTTGTGCTCAGATATATCACACGTCAGCATCACCAGATTAATCACACGTCAGCAGGACGAATTATCACCCGTTAGCAGGGCCCACAAAGACCTGAATCGACCCGACCCGACAGGAGGTCAAGAGTCACACGGAAGATGATTTATCGTGCTTTACGCATATGTTTTGTCATGCTTTATGCACATGATTTGTCGTGCTTAACGATTTGTCGTGCTTAACGATTTGTCGCGGCTTAACGATTTGTCGCTTTATGATTTGTCGTGCTGGTCCTCTTTATATAAAGGACCTCTCATTTCATTGTAAAAAAAAACTTTGGAATGTTTCCCTCATTCCACTTATATACCTACACCCACATTTCAGGGAAGAACTACGATTCTTCCCGCAGTGTTCTTGTTCGATTAATTATTTGTTTGGTGGTCAAATTCAACAGGCCACATCAGAATTCGTAAATTATTTGACCGTCAACAATTGGTATTTAGAAGGAGGGTATCGAACAAAAATCATCAAGAATGTATGAACCAAATCGGAAACAAACAAACAAAAAAAAATGACCCCAAAGAAAGAACCAAATCCCATCCATATATTCAACATACAGACCAAACCAAAAAAAAAAAGAGATGAGGAAGATGAAGAACAGGGCCGTGGAGCCGCCCATAGATTGCCGCCTCTAAAACGCTGCCATTTGCCGCCCTTCTGGCGACCACTGACCTCCACCCTACCAAGAAAGCCGCTTTCACCACCACCGCTGCAAAGACAGCGTCGCCATACCATACCAGCACCACCGACGATTCACCAGCGCCCTCAACCAAATCGCCGCCTCGGGCCGACCGTGTCGCCGGGAGGGTGCACCACAGGCCGACGACTACGGCCATCACGATCGCCATGGCGCTCCGAAAATATCAAACCGGTTGCCGCCGCTGCCGTCCCGGCCTTATCGCGGCTCCTCCCCGCGACTCCACATCGAAAACCAGAGGCCTCCAGCTACCAAAGCGTGAAAGCCGCCGAGCCGCCACCACCCCGCCCAAAAAATCGACGCCGCGACACCAAGATTCGCCTCAAAGACCGCCGCTCTTCGGTGAAATAAAATTTTCAGCGCCGCGTGGAAGGACTCGTGGCGATGGGAAGTGAGTCCGTCTGGAACGCTACACGTATATACTGATTTGGTCTAATCTTGATCTATGGGCCTGATTATAAGGGGTGGACTGAGTAAATACTGGGTTTGGGCCAGTTTTATCTGAATTTGGGCTGAGTAAATAATTGGGCCCGAGTTTAACCCAATTTCCTACTTTTAATTGTTGGGCCCGAGTTGTAATTAATTCGAAATAATATGCTTGATAAATGAACAATTAATTGTAAATGAACAATTGATGCACTCAAGGTGTTTGATAATATGCTTGTGTGAGGATTTAAGCATAAATTAGGATTAATACATTAGGATATATTTTTGTTATATTAATTTGATGATTTGGTAATGGATAGTAGTGTGTTGCTTTAGATGATTAATGATGGTACATTAGGTTATATACATTGTTTTGAGATGCAACAAATCCTTAGATACATATGCAATATACAAACCTTAGGTACTACCACATTCTATATGCAAGTTTTATACATTAGGATTGTAATACTTTTAGGTTTAATACTTTAGGATACATGCATTATCTTGAGAAACATTTCATATTGTCTTTTCTATAGGCATCTCTATTTCTATATGGATCGAAAGTGGGTTCGAGCAGATCGATTATCAGATGAGTATAGTAATGGGGTGAAAGAATTTTGTAATCATGCAATTAGACCTTTGACCGACCCTCGGTACATTCCATGTCCGTGTTGGAAATGTATGAATGGAAAAACCCGTTGGTGGAGAAAGTCTGTTTGACCACTTGATGATTCACGGTATTGATAAAACATATACCGTTTGGACATATCATGGTGAGAGAGGAGATGGATGTAGCTCAAGCAACCTAGAAACTGACTTTAGGTTTGAAGATACAGTGGATGCGGATATTTTCGATGATGTACCGACTGTTGATACATCAAGTGGGGATGACGATGATCTGCGAGATCACCCTTATATGTCAGAGAAGTTAAGGGATTCTGTTTGGATTACCATTTGGGGCGGGTGTAAGAAGGGCAACAAAACCGTCATTTGTGTTGATATTGTTCAACCTAAAAGAAATTTCACCGGTTGTCCAGATGAGTGCTTCACAAGTATGCCGGAAAAGTTATTGGTCTATTGCTCGATGGAAATGTCTTGCCTTAGAGAGCATATGATGCTAAACAAATGCTCAAGTCCATCGGGTTAACACATCGAAAAAATTCATGCTTGTCCGGGTGATTGTATCTTATTTGAAAAGGAGTATGCAGACCTCGAGGAATGTCCCAAGTGTGGACTAAAGCGATATAAGAAAAATAAATCTCCTTGAAGGTGATGTGGTACTTTCCAATAATACCAAGATTTAGGAGAATGTATAGCGTATTTGTGGATGCTAGAAATTTAAGATGGCATCATGATGATAGGATCAAAGATGGAATGCTAAGACACCCTGCCGATTCACTTGGATGGAAGACATTCGATGTCGCATCCAGATTTGGCACCGACCCACGACACACTTGCGTCTTGCACTCTCAACCGACGGAATGAATCCGTTCGGTATCCAAAGTACCAACCACAAAGATACATGGCGATTGATTACGTTGGTTTATAATCTTTTCACACGAGTTGTGCATGAAGCGCACTTACATGATGTTGTCTATGTTGATATCGGGACCCAAACAACTTGGTAACGACATAGATGTATATCCGCTCCTTTGATAGAGGACTTGAAGCTCATGTGGGATGAGGGTGTCGATGTGTATGATGCTTTGTAGAAAGGAGAATTTCAAGTTGAAGGCCATCTTTGTTTGGAACTATCAATGACTTTTCCGCTTACGGGAATCTATCTCGATATAGTGTGAAAGGGGCCGATGCATATCCTTGTTGTACCAAGAAGACACATCACATTCGCTGAGACATTGTAGGAAGACCGTTTTTATATGGGACATAGGAGGTGGTTGGACCCAACCCATAAGTACTGTAACAATGGCCGATGCATTCGATGGCACAATTGAGGCGGTGAAGCACCACGTATATTGTCGAGTTCGGATGTATTGAATGAGATGAAGAATATCGACACCGCATGCGGAAAGATCTTCATGAAAGAAAGTGTCCCCACTAGCGGTTGGAAGAAGGAATCAATTTTCTTTCAATTGCCCTATTGGAAAGAGTTGTATGTTAGACACTTCATTGATCTAATGCACGTTGAGAAGAACGTTTGTGCTAGCTTGCTCAACACTCTCCTAGCTGATAAGAAGTCCAAGGATGGTTACAATGCAAGAATGGATATGATTGATATGGGAATAAGAGCAGAATTAAAACCTATGCCTAGAGAAAGGGGTCAACCGTTCTTACCTCCCCTCCGCACACACCTTGTCCAAGAATGAGAGAAAAAAGAGTTACTTCAATTTGCTAAAGGATGTGAAAGTACCAGAGGGTTATTCCTCCAACATACGAGAGACTTGTATCGGATGATGGCGTGAGACCCGATGAATCAAATCGCATGACTATCATGTCATCATGGAGACTTTCTTGCCCATTGCAATACGTTCTATCTTGCCTGAAAATGTGCGCATAACCATAACAAAGTTATGTTGGTTCTTCAAGGCAATGAGTAGCAAGATCATAGATCCTAGAAAATTGCTTGGTTTTCAGAGGCAGATTGTGGGGACTCTGTGAGCTTGAGATGTATTTCCTCCATCATTTTTTGATATAATGGTTCACCTAACAGTTCATTTGGTACACGAGACAAGGATGTGTGGTCCCCTTTCAGATTCGATGGGTGTATGGTGTAGAGATATATGAAAGTGCTCAAAGGATATGTGATGAATATGTCGGGCGGAGGGATGCATTGCGTAGCTTATTTATTTAGTAGAAGAAGCAATGAGTAATCGGGTCGAATTTATTCGAATGTCGATGCAATTGGACTTCCGGTTCTTAAGACACCAATAGGATGGATGGTGAAGGCATTACCGGTGGTCAACTTTGTAAGTGTTAGCATGGAGGAACTAACTGCGGATGCACTTGTGCGCGCATTTCACAACACGGTCGACGTGCTTCCTTTTATTGACCTGCACATGCGATCACTTGCTGAGAGAAATCCCACCAGAGATAGATCATGGATTGAAGTTGAGCACAATCGCACGTTTGTTGACTGGTTCAATGGTTATGTAGCAAATATGTTGTCACGGGAAGCAGAATCAGTGAATGAAAGAGTTAAGTGGTTATCCAGAATGCCTGATAGACATGTGTATTCATACAAGTGTTATCTTAGCAACGGATACACATTTTATACCAGAGATCATGATGCCACAAGTACTATGCAGAATAGTGGAGTGTCCATTACTGCAACTGCAGTGGATCAATCAAATACTACTTACTTTGGACAGATTGTCAACATTTGGGAACTCGACTATGTTGTTCACCGTCAACCAATCTTCGAGTGTAGTTGGGTGAGGATCCCTAACGGGGTTCAAGTTGAAAGTTCTGTGTTCGTACGCGTTGATTTGAAGAATGTGGGATACCGAGATGACCCTTACATAATGGCCAGTCAAGCTCAACAAGTTTTCTATGTCCCCGACCCAGTTAATAAGAAATGGTCCATTGTGGTTCTGTCAAACAAATTTAACAATAGTTTCCAGATTAGCGACCATGTCGATGAAGATGTTGACATAATTGATGATCCTTTTCAAAACTTCACTCATTCTGTACCATCTTTCGATGATCCTGCAAATCCACGCCCATACCAGAGAATAATTAGAGATGATGATGAATATGGCAATCCGGATCTTGTTAACATTTATGGTCATGAACGAGAAAGGTCAACCAAAAAACGAAAAAGAAAAATAAATGCTAAAAAGAAATGTAAGACTTTATTGAATGTTGTTTCTTCTGCTATATTAAATGTTGTTTCTTTTGATTTATTAAATAAAGTGAATTGTTAATCAACAGGTTCCGAGACAACAAGATAACGAGATATTGAAGACATAATCCGTGACTTCTCTAATCTAACATTCCTCTCAATGTAAGTCAATTTATCGATTTATTTAAATTATTATTAATTGAATAAAAATTCATACTATATTGATTGATTCGTTGTTTGCAGTTTGTTATGAACGTGAGCTCAATTCTTACTCTAACAAAAGACTGGAGAAATGGAAAAACGATTGGACGCGCGGGGTACCTTTACAATCAATTCTTATATTCATACGATATTAACTGAACGTTGTTTGAAATTTTGGTAGCATGTAATTTCTTTTATATATTTGTGATGATATATATTTCATGTTTTTGGTGTATTGGACGTATATATGTTTATGATTGTATGTTTATTTATTTCATGATGTGTATGTTTATTAATCAATTTGATGTTTTGGTATATATATGTGGTATAAGTTTTGGTTTATGGTTTTATTATAGGATTTTTGGTTTATGGTTTATGGTATTGGACGTATATATAAGTTTTGGTTTATAGTTTTATTATAGGAATTTAAAATATAAATTAATAATTAAAAAAATATATATATATATATATTAGGCAATGATGTTGAAAACCATTGTCTATGTAAAATAATAAACTAATTTAAAAAAAATTGACTTAGGCGGTTGGTTAACCGCATTCGTCAAGACAAAGGCTTGGACAATGTTATCAATCACCGCCCAAGATAAAACTTAAAAAGCGGTTATAAACCATTTGTCCAAGTCTTCTCTTGGACAACGGTTTTTTTTATCATTATCCAAGCTTGGATACGGTGATGCTTGGAGAGCGGTTTTAACCGCTCTCCAAGGTCATTTTTCACATTTGCCCCAAGCCCCAAAGGTGTATTAGTGCTTGTTCATATTTATTCCAACAAAAAACCCTTCCATCTAGTACATAGTTTCAAATAAGGTATGTGAATCTCCTTTCTTCCCCATTCCATCTCCTTCCCTACACTAATTTGTCCCGAAAAAAGAACGCTTAATTGGCATCGTGTTAATGGAGTCGGGGCATATTCAATTGTAAGGAAGCAACACTAATTTTAGTTTTTAGGATCCATATTCATAAATTGGGTCGGACAAATCCAACAGACGGATCCTCAATCCACGCAAAGGCAGCGCACACAAGTATTTGCCAAGTTATAGTCCTTGTTTTGTCATCCCCATAGTTATGGTCCTTAAAAAATTATCCACACTAACACAAAGTAACACTCGCGTGAACCAGGTGTATACATGAACTCTATCACTGTCACGTACAAACTATCATTGTTATGCACAAAAGCTTTCGTTGTTTTGAAATATAAAACATTTTATAACGATGATAGTTTTTGTGCATAACAGTCATGATTTTTATACATAACAATGATACTTTTAAAAATCGAGTTCACAGTGAACTTGGGTTCACACGAGTTTTTGCCCACTAACACATCTCACACACACACACACACATTAGGCTCCTTATGGAGCCTAATAGCTTATGTGGCATTCCCAAACTAAGCCCTAAACCATAAACCGTAAACCCTAAACCATCAACCGTTCGGGCCGGGTGAATCATGAACCACTTGGGCGGTTTTGAGTCGGGTTGAGTTGGGTTCGGAAGTAAAAAATCTATTAGGCTCCAAGGAGCCCAATATTAAACTCCATATCAAAAAATCATATATATATATATATATATGAATATGAATATATATATATATATATATAATATCCATAATTTTAAAATTATTCATAATTTTTTTTACCATAATTTATCCAAATAAAACAATATCCATAAAGTTTAAAATATTCATTTTTTTTTTTTACAAATAAATTTTCTATTTATTAATTAATCTAAAAATAATCACAAAATGTGAATATTTTAACATTTAAAATTGATATGAAATAGAAAAATATCTAATGATTTTAAAATAACTAATTTTTAAAAAATAAAATATTTTTTTCAAAAAATGTATAATAATTTTCTAATCACAAAAAATATTAAACCAAATATAAATATTAAATCAATTAAGAAATATTTTATTAATGTGAAATTTTACTAGAAATAAATAAATTATCATTCTAATTTTTCACGTTTACGTGGATTTTTTTTAAGGATCATAACTTTGGGGTTAGCAAAACAAGGACCACAATTTTATGTGACATGCCAATTATTTCTGCAATTGCTTATTTGGCGAGTGGGGCTTTAATGTCTCTACGACTATTGTTAAGGAAATTAATTACATTGTGAACTATTGAGAAAATATATTGTTTTGATGAAAGTTAAAACACACTTGTAATAGGATCGGCCTAAACTATTAGTCGGCTGATGTATAACTTAAATTTTCACAAGATCATATATTGAGGGGGAACTCAAACTCAATATATCACCGAGGCTTACCAGAAAAGTTAGCGGAAGTGTTTTGTACTTGTAATGTTTTGGAGATATGAATAAGATTGTGTTTTATGTTTCCTTTTTTGAAGCAAGCGCAATGAGAGTGACAATGATGTATTGTCTTAGTTTGTGTTTTCTTTGGTTTGAACAAAATTATGTGTGTGGATGGTTGAAAACATTTTGGTTTACATTCAATTGGCTTATCGAGCGAGACGGACCAAGGAGAGGCGTCAATGAGTCAGTCCAATGAGCCAAGCAAGAAAAGATATCGTGTCCGTTTTTGATTCGATTGTCCCCTTTTTTACCATCCAAGATTTGGCAAAGATCCACAAGATTGTCTAACTTTTATTATTTAATTGTCTACATTTCAATTTTTATCATTTAATTTCGTATTTATCGAGTTGTTAGATAGATTTGCTAGATTTAGTCCTTTTTAGATTAGGGTTAATCCTTTTTGTTCTTTAAATACCCGTTAACTTTTTTTTTTATCAATGAATAATATAACTTTTATTTGACAATTTTGTCAAACTCTAATCGATCTCTTGCCGGCCTAAACCGGGACGACGATTTTATCGTGTTTTCTATGAGTAAGAACTCTCCATGCATAATAAATGATAGTTTTTGTGCAAAAATTGGTAGTTTTTATGCATAATAGTGGGAGTTTTTGTACATAACAGTGATACTTAAAAAATCGAGTTCACGGTGAACTCGGGTTCACACAAGTTTTTGTCGTTTTCTATTCGTTCCCCTGCTGGACTGAGCCAGGGCGATGAATTTATCGTGTTCCCGAATCGCGATTCTCATCAAATTAGTCTTTTCATTAAAAAGATATCGAGAATCGCGATCTTAATTGCTATCATGTCAAGAACCAATGGTAAATGGATTGAGTCGTTAATGAGGAGTCTTGATTTGCTGAAGATTCAGGCGACGAACAGCAGCGTTAAGGTTGATGCAACTGATTCGCCAGCGAACGAGGGAGTCGGTTTCTAATTCTTCGCCAGAAAAATCCCAACACCGGTCCTCGTCCTCACTGGAGAGAACTGCCTCATGGCATTACCACATAACCACCGTCGTCGCCCCACAACGAGAAAGGAGAACGACGATCGGCGCCGGAATGGTACCTTTTGGTCCACCGCCGCAGGAACAAATAGCGGCGCTCTGCATATTGCGCTGCATATTCACGCTAATGACCTACTCCATCAAGATAGGCTTATTCAATGGTTTGGGCCTTTAGCTAATTGGGAAGATTGCCTAAGTGGGCCTTTTTCTACGGATTATCATTTGGAACAAAATGGGCCGGCAAATTATTTTGATGATTTAGAAAATGATGGACGTATTATTTTTTTTGTTAATTTGGATAAATTTAGTGGGCCCCATTTTATGATGGTAAATTTATTTATGATGAAGAAGATATTGAATATTATGAAAAGACCGACAATTTATGATGAAGAGTAGCCTGTAGTTAATTATATGCCTAGCCTCCCGTTTATTATGCCGAGCTCGCGGATGATTCGTGCCAAAATTTTGAACTTACAGAAAATAATGAATATTATTATGGGACATCTATTTATGATGACGAGCTGCCAGTACTTGATTTTGCGCATCCCATTTTCCATGTCGAGTTTGAAGACAATTCGTGTGAAATTTTTGATATGGAACATGGTGACGATGCAAATTTTTTGGGACTTGATATGATGTCCGATAAGTCCTACCTCAATGATGATAAAGGTTTTGGCTCCCATAATAAATTATTTTTATAATTATTGACAGTTATTTTGTTGGCAGTACTATAAAAAATTGGCATTATCGCTGAAGGTTTTTCGCCACACTTAACAACCGATAATTTTGAGCTCAATTATTTGGTGCGGCAAATCAATGATTAGATGAAGGGAGGCATTTAGGCTCGATGAGAGAGCTTTTTTTAATTGGTCCTTGAGGACAAAGACGATCTTGAAGGGGACGGAAATGATGCTAAGCGAGGTTTTTGGGCTTAAGAATACGGCGCAATTGGGCGAGAGACGGACCCAAGGTGAGGCGTCAATGGATTTGCCCAATGAGCCCGCAGCAAGAAAAGATATTATGGGGTTTTGATTCTTGCAAGATTGTCCCTTTACATAAATGCTTCCAAATAACAAGTGACAACATCCCCAATTCACTATAAAAGACATTGCATATTCAATATATATTTCACATTGGTAAGTAATAAATTATGCATGTTTTTAATATATTAGAGTGCAATTTATTAAACTCGTTTGTATTAAGATGGCACGATTAATGACTTATGTTTGTTTTGATTATATTATTCCACACTTGATCGATTCTTGTGTTTTTGAGTCTATTTAGATATTTCTTTGTGGAGATTATTATTTTGGAAAGAAAAAAGCAAAGGTGTAAAATTAAAGTTGTTGGACTTAATTTGTGAGCAAAAGCCCAAGAGTCGAGGAAAAAGAAGGGAATACGCGTTCATATGGTATGTAGAGGAAATCTTTGCATGAATATCTTTGGGCTTGGAGAATGACGGTGTATTACATATAATATAAAAAGAGGACTCACGTTACTTTTTGAGGGAAATTCACGCCAAATTGAACGAAAAAAGTTACAGAGAAGAATCGCTTGGCAGCAGTTTGAGAGAGAAGCAGAAAATGACTGCAACCATGTTTAGTTAGTATTTTATTTCAATTCCAGGAATTTTTGAACTCGTATTTTAATGTCTGTTAATTGATCTGAGACGTTTACAATATTTATCTTGGGATTGTTTATTTCATCTAATTTAACTTTCAACATACGTGAGTGTTTAATTTGGATTGACCACCTAGGTTAGATTATTCTTGTATGTCTGCTAGTTCGTAAATTTATAATCCGTAATTGTTATGAATTTATGGCAATTGGTAGCAACTAGTAATTTCTTAGGGTGATTTAAAAGGGTTTTTTCGAATCGAAGCTTTGCGTGATTTGGGAATTTGTTTGTCCTTTGTCCTAATTGTAATGCTTCTACTTGGTTAAATGTATGGGCGTCTTTGGATCGCTTAGTTAGAAAGGTTTTCTTGAAGAAGACGCGTCTTTTCAATTAAATATAATTAAGGGATAAAAACCAAGAAAGGAGAACTTGTTGATTCTCGAGGGGCATTAATCCGTGGATAAATAGAGTAAACGTCGATGTCAGATAATAACAACATTAAGTTTCGAGGGATGAATAATGAATCAGAATTGGAATACTTTTTATTTATTGAATTTTTCTTAGTAGGTTAATTGTTATTTTTCATAGTAATTTATTGCTTTAAGTTTTAGTTATAGAAATCCAATTCCAACCCACCCCCTTTTTGTGTTACGTGTTTGCCTTCATCAATTAAATACAATTAAGATAATAATTATTCTACGTTCCTTGTGGATCGGACGACTCCTCGCTTTGCCACTACTACGTTAGTTAGTAGAGTAGACTAGGGTATTTATTTTTGTCGCACCTCGACAGTGCGGTCACACATAATCAAGTAAGTACATACACTTTTATTCCAACTTATTGAGCTACATCAGGGTCAAAACTCAAACTTCTTTCGTTTGCTGGGTAAAGACATAAATGCTACCACAACACACACAACCATCACAATAATGCTGATTAAATACTTTTGATTCTTTTTCATTTTGTTCAATTCCTTTTGTGTTTGTTCTTCAATTCCACAATTTTCAAACTCAAAGATATCTCCAAGCCCTTAACTCTTCTCAACTCTGCTTCAAACTATTTTTCTTTAATATTGAGATCATCTTTAAGCCTATCAAATTTTTTGAGGAATTCTCGGGATTAACACTTGTGATCTTGAGCACATTTCAAGATTAGACGCATTATATATTATATATATTAATCATCATAGATGGTGATGTATCATTTTTTATTACCAAAGAAAAACACCGGACACGGCAAATTATTTCACCCAATTAAACCAGGAAATTACATGCATGAGGTATAGCACACAATCGATAGAAATAAAAAAAGAGGGGCACACTTGCGTGAGACGGAGTGTAATCTCGGTGATTGACGCTTTTTAACACTTTGAGAGAGGGTGAGTGTTGATTGTGCTAATTAAGTTGTAATCCGTCTCATACGAGTTTTTTTTTTCATTAAGAAGTTAGATAGTGAAGAATGTATCAAACTTCAAATCATGAGAGGCACTCATCATCTTGTCATCCACGACTTGCTTCAACTTCAGAGCCATTTCAGGGGTGAGATGATTCTTCCAATCTCCAATCTCTCCTTTCCTGTAAAAGAACTCGTTGTTGACCGACCTCCAATGCACGCCAGTCTTGTTAACTTCCAAATTCTTTAGATTCTGAAAGCTGCACAAATCCAAAATCTCTCCCATCACCCCACTTTCCCTTTCTTCCTCCGAAAAAGGCATGCCCAAGAAGTCAGCAATCTTATCCAGATTCGAAAGAGGATCCATCTTCAGATCCTCGTACTTCAAAACAGAACCCTGTCAGGATTCTCCAAGCTCGCTTTCCAGTACCCGAGAAAATGGTCGCAGAACGGGCCGAAATTGTGCACGCCCCCGCAGAACATGTCGAAAGCTTCCCCGATTGGGAGAGGCTCATAACCGGGATGAAACTTGGCTTTCAGGAGAAATTCGCGCTCAGATATAAACTGATCCAACGGATTCCTGGGGAGAGCCAGGATCAAAATACAGGACAAGCTAAGAAGTCAGAATAAATATAGCACATTAAATAAAAGCCAATTTTTTTCTTTTTGTCAAAATGAGAGTTTAATCTGTTCAAAGAGCTGTATATTTTTATTTTTCAAACAAATAGATAAAAGTGAATGTGTTTTGATGGTAAAGTGTAGATTTTACACGTAATTTATATAGAAAGAGGTCGATTTTTGGGGCGGACTATTGGATAATTTTAAAAAATATATATGTACTCCCTTCGTCCCTTTTTAAGTTTTCCATTTGTTTCTTGTAGATGGATTAAGAAATATAATACTGTATATATGTGTAGTGGGGTGTTAAGATGTGATAGATAGAAAAGAGAGAAAAGGGTGGGGAACACACTTTGCCAAACACTACAAAAAAACTGTTAAACATCGACGGATTTTACCGACGGTCATAAATCCGTCACAGTTATCGATGGATTTCCGACAGATAGCTAAAAAAATAATAAATTAGTACTACATTACCAATGAAAATATTTCCGTTGGTAATTAACGACCGCATTTCCGACAAATTTTAAAAAATAAATTTTCGATGACATTACTGACAGATTCCCGACGAATAGCAAAAATAAAAAAATAATTATGAAATTACCGACGAAAATATTTCCGTCGATAATTACCGACATAATTTCCGACAAATTTTTAAAAAAATAAATTTCCGATGACATTACCAATGGATTCCCGACGAATAGCAAAAATAAAAAAATAATTACAAAATTAATGATGGAAATATTTTCTTCGTTAATTACTGACGGATTTTCCGACGGATTTAACAAAAAGAATTTAAAAAACTGAAAAAAGTAAAAAATTGAAAATAAAATCCAAATATTAATATTTCAGTCAAGAATATAAACAAAACAAGTGAGTGTCTTTGTGGTTGTGTACTTTGGCTTGCATCAATCGCCTTGGGTTCGAAGTAATTAACAAAATTAGTTATGATGACAAAATGGGTAAGGGACCGAGGGAGTATATATTTTTTAAAATAATAGGGCGGGCTACATCCGCCCTTACCTGGTGATGTAGACAATCTTGGATGTCGTACGGAGGAGAGAAGAGGGGAGGAGCTGGTACGGCAGGTGAGTCGAGTAAAAGCGCTTGGGGTCAGGCGCGAGCTGGAGATCTGGATTGGCCTCAAGTTGCAAGTAATAGCGGAATTCCAACCACTGGACGAGCTTGTGAGGGCCGGTGGTGAGAAGAGGGGACTGGCTGATGGGAAACTGATGGCGATTGATTATGCTAAAAATAAGGGCTTTCATCCACGTGGTGCCAGCTTTAGGCTGGGAGGCGAGCACAATGTCCGTGTCGTGGCCCTTGAAGATTGGCTCGGATGATACCATTACTTTCAGGATTAGCTTCGGAATCCAGAAACCATGGTACAGCATCATCGGAACGCCGTCGAAGTTGTCTTGTTGCAATAGGTTTTCCAACAATGGATCTCCGGTTGCTTTGCCAGCCTCATGTGTAGGATTATTATTCTCCATGGAGGGAGAGATGTGATCAAGTACAAAAAGCAAGTGAATGAATGGTTTAGAGTTTATAACGATGTAATTTAAATATAATATGCTGGGGAATAATTAGAGTAAAAAGTTTTTTTTTTTGGCCCCAAGACACGACACCTCCACAGTATAAATTTTATCCCAACCCTAATTCGATTCGAACCCAACCATCTCAATATAAAAAATAATTATTTTATATATATTAAAATTGAAAAAATATTTTTTAAATTACTAAAGAACTTATAAATTTTATTAATAATCAAACATTTTAATAACTTATAAATTACTTAAAATTTACAATTTATAAACTTCTAAAACAGCATATAAACTTCTAAAACAGCTTATAAAATGTTAAAGTTAGAGACTATAATAAGATATTTAAAATAAATTTTGCCAAAACGGACCCAAGTCTTCCCATCCATTACGGCTCTTCATGAATTCAAGTTGTTGCAACCACACAAAAGTAGTGATAAGATATTATGTGGCGTATATAAGATGGTGGGCCTGGGCATGAATATTAATTGATTGACGATCATGCATGTACTAAATTTCGTTTTATAGTGGAGACTGTCAAAAAAAAAAAAAAGATTCGTCTTGATAAAATATTGCAACCTTTTGTATCTTAGTTTTGATAAAAAAAATGTAATTTAGTTTCTAATTTTTGTGGATTGGTCTCTAATAATTGCAATTTTTTCCAGAAAGTGTCATGCACGTTTGACACGCGTACCCTCAAGATCAGATGATAAAATATTATGACAAATACCTGAATGTGACCTTTTATAGTAGGTAGAAAGGGTCAATTTCAAAATCGTTGCAAACTTATAGTATTTTAAGACCATATAAGACCGTGAATAATATTTTAGAGAGGATGATTTTATTGATATGTGATTTTACAATATATATAGTCTACAACATAAGATTCAAGAAGGAATTAACTATTTACAAGATATGCTAATTTGTTGTAATCAAGAGATATGATAATTTGTTGTACTCAAGGGATTTCCTTAGATAGACAAGGTTGACCGATATCTTGTGATTTTTGAGCTGTATATTGATTTCTAGAATCTTCTTTAATATATAGGACCAGATTCAAAAAGTTAAAACCATTCGGGCCCAACCCAAAAAATCGTGACAAGTTACTAAATTATAAATTTTTAATCCGATTTTACGGTCATGTAAATTATCCCTATTTTAGTTTCAGTCCTGATGACTTTTTGGAATTGAAAATACTTTTGTATTTATCAATATTTACGATATTTTGGTCCTGAAACCTACTGTAGAAGGTAAAATATTCAGTTGACAGTGACGTAGACTGACCAAAATTTGAAAAATAGAAAGTGATCACATGAGAATTTTTTATTCTTTAAAGTCAACAAGACTAGATCTGAAGTAAGATAATTTATAGGAATAAAAAATGTTATTCCGATTCCTAATAAAGATGATAAATATTTGTACGCATAAGTTGGAATCGTGCAAGATGTGTATTTTTTAAAAAGATATTATTTGCTTTACTAAGATGTATGAGTTGTTCTATAAAAAAAAAAAAAAATTACTAGTTAATTTATTGAAAAAATATCGGTTGTGCGTCAAGTGTTACTCTAACAAGAACATTATAAATGCTTTGATTTTGTACGCCAGGGTGGTGATGGTGTCTGTTGTGCTAATCCAGGCTCTGCTACGCGCTGACAGGGCAAAACACAATGGAGACTCAAGATCTTCCCTCGTCGGTCAAATCCGTAAAAGGCGGGCAGATCAACGCCAAAAAGGCGGATGAACGCCGGGAGGGCGAATGATCTCGTCGCCGAGATGGCGAGGGAGAGCTTCGCTTCGGCGGAATACAGCGTCGCCCGACGGAAAACCCGGCGCTAAAAAGCGGGCAAATCAACGCCATAAAAAGCGGATGAACGCCGGAGGGTGAATGATCTCGTCGCCAAGATGGCAAGGAGCGCTTCGGCGGAATCTGTGTCGCCGTCGCAGGCGGTCAGCGCTAAAAAGGAGAAGCGAATCAACGCCATAAAGGCGGATGAACGCCCGAGGGTAATGATCTAAATCAAGAGATGGCGAGGAGCGCTTACATTTCAGCGGAATACGCATCGCCGTCGGAAGGCCAGCTTAAAAGGCGGGCAGATCAACGCCATAAAGGCGGATGAACGCCGGGAGGGAGAATGATTTCGTCGTCGAGATGGTGAGGAGCGCTTCGCTCGATGGAATACGTGTCGCCCGTCTCGCGGAAGGCCCGGCCGCAAAAAAAGAAGCGATCAACGTCGTAAAGGTGGAAGAACGCCGTAAGGGCGAATGATCTCATCGCCGGAATGGCGAGGAGCGCTTCGCTCGGCGGAATACGCTGCTGCCGATGGAAGGCCGGGCCAAAGGCGGATGACCAACGCCAGAAAGCGGATTTAACGCTCGAGGGGCGTAATGATTCGCCGCCGAGATGGCAAGGAGCCGCCGGCTGAATACGCGACGCCGGCGCGAAGGGCTGGCCGCCTAAAGGCGGCGCGATCAACGCCAGAAAAGGAGGATGAACGCCGAGGGCGACGATCTGCCGCCGAGATGGCGGGTGCGCTTCGCCGCGGAATACGCTGGGCCGCCGACGGGGAGTCACCGCCGCTTAAAAGGGCAGATCAACACCAGAAGATGATGAACGCCGAGGGCGACGATTCGGCCGAATGGCGAGGAGCCGGGCTGAACACGCTGCCGCCGACGTGAAGGCCGCCTAAAAGGCGGGCATAATCGCCGCCGAAAAGGCAAGAGCCGCCGCCGCCAGTAAAGGGCATAACTGCCGCCGAAAAGGCCAGAGTGCTACGCCGGAGGAGGCGCATAATCGCCGCCGAGAAGGCGGTAGTGCCCGATCTGCGAGTAAAGGGCATAATCGTCGCCGAAAATGTGGTAGTGCCACGCCGAGGAGGCGGGCATAATCGTCATCGAGAAGGCGGTAGTCACCCGGTCTTAGAAATGCCGGGCATATCGTCGCCGAAAAGGCGATAGTGCCCGGCTTACCGGTAAGGGCGGGCATTATCGTCGTCGAGATAAGCGATAGTCTGCGCCAGAGTAGCGGGCATAATCGTCGCCGAGAAGCGGTAGTGCGCCGATGATGGCGGGCATAATCGTCGCCGAGAAGGCGGTATGAAGTCTCCGGCTTGTCATCCAGGTGGTGATCGCCTAGCAGGTGGCTTGTCTTTGTGTTGAGCGAGTGATGCTCGCTTTCTGTATCTGGGTGGATGTTCGCCTCTTGATGGTCGATTATGTATTGGTCGAGGCTCTTCAGTTCATCACTTCTTATGCTCACCCGTGAGCACAATCCTTCGCTCCCCCAGCGAGCACAATGTTGAACTCGTGTGTTACGGCCGATGGTGTGGTGCGTGCTCGCCGAGGTGACGAAACCGCGTGACGAGGTCGCCTGGGGTTGCCCGTATGCTCGCTGCTGGTAAGCCCTTTTCTTGATCTGCTTGCTATCAAGGTTGTGCTCGACACCACCCTGCCGGAGACCTCAGATAAATAGCCCAAGTGACTTTTTTGTAATTTGGCCGGTAGTGCCATTTTCTTCTGAATGAAATCGAACATGATATATGTCCTTGTGTTCAACCTGACTTCTTTGGTTTTTCAATCGTCTTATTTAGTTGTGATTGGATTGGTCGTCTTATTTTGCTGCAACCAGATGGGTTAACTTATGTGCAACCCCCCCTTTTTCTTTCGTGATCGTCTTATGTTTGCTGCGATCACTATTCTGCTCAGGCCGTCTTATTTAGCTGCGACCCCGTACCCATTGCTCGCTTTGTTGTGGGCATCTGTAAGTACGAACTGTTTCGCCAGGTGAACACAAGACCCCGTACCTCCTGACGGGTGATAATTCGTCCTGCTGACGTGTGATAAATCTGATGATGCTGACGTGTGATAAATCTGGTGACAACAAGGTGTGAGTTGTTTCTTAAGGTCCATATTTTCCAAAGTAAATCTCTAAATCTGAACGATGCATGGGTGGTGATCAACCCAATCTGCAAAAACCCCACATGTCTTAAACATTGATTTTCATATTTACAGAGAGGGCAATCAAGGGGCGGACAGGATTGCAAAGTTGCATGTTTCACAAGAATGGATCGGTCCTTGCTCTGATTTTATTATTGATGTAATTTTTTCCGATATGAACAAGGAATATTTTAGACTTGTTCGCTAATTTTTAGGTTTATGTCCTTTTTTCCCCCGGTCTCTGGACTGACTTGTGGTCTTATGGTTCTAGGTTTTTTTTTTCTTTATTTTTATCAGAGTAGTTTATTTGTCATGTGTTAAAGATTTAGAAAGGTGAAACACCAATGAAATACAAAAAGTGCAAGAGGGGAATCGAACCGCACTTTTATGCCACCTTATATATACTAAACCAAGTACTATCATATTTATATATCTATTATGTTAAGTTTGGTTCTAAGAAACGTCAATGAAGGGATTGAAGTTTTGAGTTGGTGTTTCCGCATCAATATCCATCTTTTTTGTCGACAATGATTCGAGGTGGTGATTTCTATCTATTATGTTTGTCTTTAATAAATGTGATTTGCGATTTTATTGACATTCATGTGAAATATGTATGAGAATAAGTCTTCTAACCTTTATAAACGAGAAGTTGAGAAGTTAATAGGTCTTCTAACCTTTATAAACGAGGAGTAGGTCTTCTGATCTTTATAAACGAGGAATAGGTCTTCTGGCCTTTATAAACAAGGAGAAAAAAGTGATGTTCGTAAATTGCATGTTAACGTGTTTGGTGATTTAATCACTTATTGTATTTGATTTTGACAAACATGTCCCCACGGAGATGATGGTTTGTTTCATCACTTCTTATTTTCCCTTTTTTAGATTAAGAGTCCCGTGGGTACGACGGAGAATGGATAGCTGGAGATTTAATGAACTCCACATTAATTTCGTCAATTTACCTGTTAAGATTTGTCCATCATTTTTTAATAATTATTTAAAAAAATTATGACAAATGTTTAATTGTAGTTTCGAAAGAATTGTAGTTGAAGTCAATCAATAAAAGCAAAGGAGAAACATTTGACGAAAAATATTATGCATTATGAGATTCTATGGTAAAGAGGAAAAGTTAATAAAATTTGATTTTTTTTAAAAAAAAAGTTCCTCTATTTTATTTACTATTATCATAAGAGTTGTTTTTATTGTAAGAATATGATTGTTCAACATGCATCACCATACTATAATTCAAAAGAAAAAAACATATCAACTGTCGTTTTATATTTACGGGCAACGTGCAACGCACGTGTAAGACACCTAGTTATTATAAACACAATCAATTGAGTAGTTGCACTATCTTATCTTAAGATCTACGAATCCCGTCATTGATTTTTATCGATGTACCCTCGTAACTCGCAAGTAACGTGGGGGGACCAGACTTCGATAATTCAGTTACTCCCTCCATCTTAATTTTAATTGGACACTTTCTATAAATAATTGTCTTTATTTTGTTTGGTCATTTCCTAAAAAGAAAATAAAGCAACTTTCAATATTATTAAATACTATTATCTTCTTACACCAAATTCAATTTACACCATTTAATAATATTATTTCTCTCCACCAAATCCATTTTATCCATTTTACATCATTTAATACTATTATTTTTTATTTTTTTTAATTTTCGTATTTATAATATTTGTTCAATCAAAATTAGTTTGGAGGGAATATTAAATTGACCATGCTAAATATTGTAATATAATAAACACAATCAATTGGACGAGACTTCGATAATTCAGTTATTAATTGACCATGCTAAATATAGTAATATAATAAACACAATCAACTGGACCAGACTTCGATAATTCGGTTATTAAACTGACCATGCTAAATATAGTAATATACTACCTCCGTCCAACATCAGTTTTACGTTTTTTTTTTTTACATTGTTTTTTCTTGACGAGTTTTTAGATTAATAATTGAAATGATAAAGTGATTTTTTTTTAAGAAGGGTATGATAAATGAATATCTTATCTATCATACTACTCCTTAAAAATCACTTTATTATTTCAATTAATAATACAAAACTCGCTCGGAAAAAATGCGTGTAAAAGTCAACTGTGAAAACTGATCTGGACGGATTGAGTAATAAACACAATCAATTTAGAAGTTGGACTATCTTTTTTTTACGATCTCGTCATTGATTTTCATCGATGTAACGTGGGGGGACCAGATTTCGATAATGCAATTATTAAATCGACAATCCTATATATAGTAATATAATAATGCAAGCTCATGTTAGACGTGGAGAATGGTGCTATCTTAACTGTTTATGTAAGAAAATAATGAATTAATAATTAAACAACTACCGGACAAAAAAGCGAGAGATTGCTTAAAACATTTTATCAAACAACACGTGAATGAGGATCATACTTTTATTCGTTTCAAAAAAAAAAAAAAAGATCATACTTTTATTTAATTGACAAAAAACTTGTATAGACCTGATTCATGCTATGAACTCGGTTATTTAAATATCACTATTACATAAAAAAATTCTCACTGTTATGTATAAAAATTATCACTGTTATGAACAAAAACAATCACTGTTTAGAAATTGTTTTATATTTTTAAACATGAAAGTTTTTGTGCATAACAGTGATAGTTTTTACACATAACAGTGATAGAGTGCATGTGTGAACCTGATTCACATGAGTTTTAATTACTATTGTATTTGGTGAATAGGATTATATAAACAACACGTTAATATTGAGCCTGAAAATTTATTGGCATAATCAATTTAGTTGTTGGACGAATTGAAGATATTAGAATCTTGTCATAGATTTTTAGACCTGCTACATATATTAATAAATACTCATAGTGTACCCTCATAAGTCACAATGTAACGTGGGGTGGACCTAAATATTTCAATAATTCAAGTCCTAGCCTGCAGAAAGGGGTGCAGGATCGTACATGCACTGCACAACCAGCTAAGAGGATGGTTGCTAAATACACATATTAACAAACTCGATTTAATGGTTTCTGTCGCACGACTCACGCGACACAAAGGGTTTATGTCGCATGGTCAACGCGACAGAATTTTTTTTTTTAATTAATTTATAATTTATTCATTATTAGTCAAAATTAATTATTTCATAATTAATTATTTCATTAATTAAATATATATATTAACTAATATTATATGATTAATTTAAAAAGTATTAATTATTTAGTTGTAAAGTATTTGTTCTTTTATTGAAAAGTATTATAGTTGTTTGGTGATATAGGATTAGTTCATCAAATGAAAAGTATTAGTTCATTCATCTCAGAGTATTAGTTCATTCATTGAAAAGTAATAGTTATTTTGTTATGAACTTTATATTAGTTCAGTTAATATTTATCAATTATCAATTTACACTTGAAAAAATAAATATACACATTAAATGAAAAAATAAATATACACATTACATGAAAAAAAGATATTTTTCGTTATTTCTATAAAGTTGCTGCTATAAATATACAATTACATGAATTATGTTGAATTTAAAACATGAATTAAATACTAAAAAAAATTATAAAAATGTGGTTGATCGTTATTTCTAGACCTATAATTAGACTCACGTCGCGGTGCATCCAAGTCGTGTAATGTACGGAAAAGCTCTATTATGCTTTCAAATTCTAAATCTAAACCATCTACAAAAGGGTCATGATAGTTTTTCCAGTATGCAGATAAAAATGGTACGGGATGGTCCTCTGTTGTCATATGCAGCTGAAATTATAGTTAAAAAAATACAGTTATAATTCAATTCAATAAAAATCATAAATTTAAAAAAAATCTAAAATAACATCAATATAGTTTTTCGTTACCAATATCCAATGCGAATTGTTGTGCACGTTCCCCAAAACCACTGTTGATCTCGGACGTCGTGGATAGGCATCTATTGTTGCGGGAAGGCACAAATGTCCGCCGTGTTCACTGAATGACATTACGATAACATTATACGTGGTTGCAACTAGGTACCCATGTTCAGGTAATGAAAACCATTTGTCGATTTTTTGGGACCTTTGAAGTGACGAAGTTGAATCGCCAAATCTTTCATGGTTGTGTAACCACGTAAAAATGTTCTTGTATAAATCGTTTCTTGATTGTAGATCATATAAAAGCTCGGCCAGACTCTAAGATATTCTTTTCGGGTTCCAGTAGATTGAAAGTGCAATCGCCGAAATGCTAGATTCCCATCTCCAATTACATCATTGTAGGAATTAATATAACCTCTGATATATGGAGGAAAATCGGCCTCCATCTGAGAGTTATAAAATTGTGTTGGATAGTTCATATTTCTTTTGAAAAAAATTTGGTACCGAGGCCTAGATGAACTAGATGTACTGTGGTGAGGTGGGAAATCGGATGGTTGGGGCCTCTGGTGCTTTGAAGTTGGAGTTTGGGGAATGGGAAGGAGAGGCTTTTGTGAAAATCTATTCAGAAGTGTCTTGAAAAAAACTCATAAGACATCCTTCGGATGTCTTATGTCTCACGATCACGGGGAATATCCTGTTGCGCATTAGTTGCATCGACTCTCCCCTTACCCCTTTTTTGAGTAGATGTCTTGATTCCAAATGATCTTTGAACTCTCTCAATCCAAGAAGGTTCACGGTCGCCTTTTTTTTATTTTTTCTTTTTTTCAACTTTCGGAGGTGGAACAATGTCTTCCGTGTCATCATCGAATAATTTTCTCCTAGTCTTACCACCACCGTCATCATCTATTTCGGTGGTAGGTACACTAGAAAAATCACGAACAGGTAATCCTAAATCTTTTTACTTTTCGTGTAACCTATTATATTTATTTATACCGATGAACAATCGCTATTACACTTTTACCATAACTAAAACTATTCAAACGATGTATTGAGTCAAGTAATATATATATATATATATATTGGTTGGGCCGATACATACTGAATACAATCATTTAAATATTTTTTATTTTATTATTAATGTAGGGTTGAACAAGAACACCATAGGGTGAAATCAAACCTGGCTACCAGCCTTCAACACTTAGACATTATCTTCTGAAAGCTTCACCAGGTCATGGAGTTGCAAATATGCGAGATCAAAAAGCAATCCAGGTTTAGCGGCCACAAGACAAGGACAGATATGTGCGAGAACGTAATCTACAGCCAACTAGTGCGCAATGTCACGTCTAAGGCGTTAGAACTCATTGTCGCAGAATCGGAAAGGAAGCTAGGTAAAAAAAAATGCGGTCATTATCTCATATAAAAATAGAAATATAAATGATAGATAAAAATTATACATGCATAGAAATTATAATATGATAGAAAGAGAAATATAAATTACTTGAGGTAAAAATTATACATGCATTGAATTACACATAATATATTTGACACATGCATTTTTATCATTGTGAAGAATTACACAAAATTGAATTAGATAAAAATTGTATCATTGTGAAGAATATTACACATAATATATATGGCACATGCATTTTTATCAACAGATTAGTTGTTTTGTTGTAAGTATTAGTTGAATTGCTGTAAGGTATTAGTTGAATTGCTGTAAAGTATTTGTTGAATTGTTGTAAGGTATTACTTGAAAATCTGTAAAGTATTAGTTAAATTGCTATAAGGTATCACTTGAAAATACTGGTATTTATAAATTTTGAACTTTAAAATTCAAATCCAACTAAATGTATATAACTTAGTGAATACATCAAATCCTAAACACTAAATATATAAAATACGAACTTAGTGAATACATCAAATCCAACTAAATTTATACAATATGAACTTTAAGTTATAAAATACATCAAATCCAACTAAATTTATAAAATATGAACTTTAAGTTATAAAATACATCAAATACAACTAAATTTATAACTTAGTGATTTTTATTAAAAAAAATGAACTTTTATTATTATAAACTTAGTGAATTAAAAAATAAAAATGAAAATAAAAATAATTAATCTGGACACTAATCCACCATTTCATTACTTGGTTGCATCAAAGCTAATTTATAATTTTATAAATTTAAATGCATCAAATCTTATTAGTTCCATTGTTGTAAAGTGTCACTTGAATTGATGTAAGGTATTAGTTGAATAACAATTAATTTTTTTCCTTAGTATGGAACGCCTACCTTGCCCCGATTGCACCCAGCTATGTAGAGTTTGCCACAGATGTGTTCTTGCTCAACAACGTGCGCAACGAAATGAAAGTGCACAACCATTTGAATTTCCACAAAACAATGTCGATCAGGGCAACTTTTCTTGGAGTTCATTCTTAGGTTTCGATCTAAACACACCTACTCAACCACAATATAATGAGCAGGAGTCTATTCCGGTGCAGTATGGTTCACATCCTGCACCTGCACACGCACATAATGATTACATGACCAACATGAATCCTAATATCTCCCCAATAGGATTTTCCAATTTAGACTCCCCCGCCATTGATTTGTTCCTCTCCTCCTACACTATGCCGCAATCGTCTACATCTCATATGGGCGCGTCTACATCTCATCACTCGATTCCCTCTCACCACTCCAGTCCCCATATTCCTTCTACGTCTCATCACTCCGCTGAACAAGAGTATGAGGATGAATACGAAAATGTTCCGCAGGCAACACAAGCGTCATCCTCATCCTCGCGACGACGTAATGATTGGTTGACGACGACGGCCATGGACGGAGGACCTGCTAATCCAAGTGTCTCGTGTGCTTTCAAAACACACAAAGCCAAAAAAATATGGGATGATCCTGTAAGTAACATACTTAATTTTTTAAATTTTAATATTTCATACGATTACGATATGTAAATTAACGAGTTAATTTTTATGTAAAAAATATGTAGATGTTTCTTAAGGTCCTTGGTTCCCAGACTCTAGTGAGATCTCTTGATAGATGGACGCATAATCCATTCAATCAAGGTCATCCTTTCTTTCAGTTAATTCAAAATTCTGGATTGGAGGGTCTCGGGCAATACATGTTGCGTTCCCGACAACATGCCACTCATTACAGCGTCCGTTGAGCGGTGGCACCCTGAGACGAACACGTTTCATATGCCTTTCGGGGAGATGACGATTACACTCCACGACGTTAATGCTATTCTTGGTAAACTGAAAATGAACTTTATTTTTAATAAATCAGATTTTGTACATTCTTATTAATTAATTTAATTTATAATAAAAAATAACTTTTTTCCAATGTAGGCTTGAACATAAATGGCCTTCCCGTCGTCGCAAGAAGTGGATGTATTGACGATGCATTGGTTGCTAGATGCGGGTATAGGGGAGATAACGAAAAAAGCACACCACTTGACAACATACACGCCGAGTGTAATGATGTGCACCTCACCGATATCTCTGTTGCTCGAGGTTATCTGTGGTACTTGATGGGGACTACACTCTTTGTTGATAACCATGTGATTTTGTCCCCCAGAGATTATCTAAAGGTGTTGGATGATCTCAATTTCAGACTCACTATGCATGGGGAGTCGCAAAGATTGGCGATTTATATCGCCAGCTTGGAATAGCATCCAGAAGTGAAGTGGCACAGATTTCGGGCTGCTTGACATTACTTGAGGTAAAAATTCAAATTCAATAATATCTCGAATGATATTTAATATACTGTTATCAATATATTGTTACATATAATAACTCAAAACTCATTTAAATTTTTCAAGGTCTTTGGATATACGAAAGTATTTCAATCGAGTTGCCCAGACGTGCGGTGAAGCTACGATTATAACCCCGAGGCTCAAAAGCATTGCAATGGAACAAGTCCCAAACCTTCAATTCTAGCCACGGGATTTGTTACATTATCGCAAACTATTGGATAATTACCCGTCGAGTCATGTATGTTTCATATTCTCAATACATCTTATTAGTAATAACGTCATTTATAATTTAAATACCTTAACAACATATCTTTATAAATATTTTACTTACATTATAGGTCAAATGGACTCCATTCGGCAGTCCATCGTCTATCCCGCCGGTATCGTTATTTCATGGATGCATTCATTTTCTTGACTTCGCCGAAGGGTATATGCCGAAGAGGGTTGCGAGGCAATATGGGAGAGTTCAGTCCGTACCCCCAGCACCGTTCTACTTCGATCATAATCTTTCTAGATTGGGTGTCAAGGCAAAAAGCTATAGAAAGGTGCATGGGCCTACGGTGGCATTTTGGAACGAGATGGCAAATCATAATTACCATCTCGGGTAGCTTGGTGACGAAGCTATAGTGCTGGATAGTACAACGTCGGATTATTCGATATGGTACGCAAACATATCACATCCGAGAGTGCACAGCCCTGCACACGGTGAAAACAATGTTTATGTCAATCCTATGGCGGGGTCAGTGCAACAAATGTTGGGACACGTGAGGCAACGCACGCATACATTGATGAATCAAGCTCGTGATGATCCACAGTGTCCAGATTATATAATGCCTGGACTTAACGTGATTGCCCATCATGCCGGTACCGCACCGATCCCCAATCCTGCATATTGGGGACAACAACATGCATATGCCCCTGAACAATTCGCCCAAGAAATACCTCCTGGTTGGTGGTGGGACGGAGCCCAATTTCAACAATATTACCAAAACCAACCCAACAACCCTGATGACGATAATAACAATCAGTAGTACACTTATTATTTTTATTTTTTTTATGTTAGATGAATTATTTATTTCTACTTAATTGCTTCATATGATAAATTAGTGTTTCAATTTTTTATCTCTTGTTAAATAGTGCTATTTATTTATACTGAATCGTGCAAGGATTTTATCTCTTTTAATTTTGAATCATTTGCATTGATATTTTCCAAAAAAATACATTAAACATAAATTAATAGAAAATATATTTTGATTAAAATATTTTGAACCGAAGCACTATATAAACTGATTACTAGGGTTTTTATCTCACCTTATATAACTCATTACACTTTTAAATTAAAAAAATTGTCAAAAAATAAATTCAAAAATTCAAAAAAAAAAATTATGTCGCATAGTCAACGCGACAGATGCATTTTCAGTCGCGTTGACCACGCGACAGGCACCAACTCTGTCGCGGTCGGAACGCGAGAGCAGCAGTGTCAAATCGACTCCCATCAGTTTGTTATTATGTGGATTTAGCACAACTCAGCTAAGAGCGGTTCGATTATCCTGTTCTAGTACTTTTCGTATTCTATTGGTATTTCATCCGTTGAATATTTTTTATTATTTCACGTGTCATTCATCCATATTACTCCCTCCGTCCCACATTAGTTTTCACATTTTCCTTTTTGATTTGTCCCATATCAGTTTTCACATCCTAAAATGGGCACCTTTTACACAACTTTTACTCAAAAAAAAAACACACTTATTTACCCATATGCCATTACTTTATGCAAAAAACACATTTTCCTTGGTTTGCGGTCCCAGATCAGTGTGAAAATTGATTTGGGGACGGAAAGATCAATATAAAAATAACACTAATTATAGAATAGGTGATCTCATTCTGTTAAAGAGACAGTAGGCGTTGAAAATGTGTCTTGTAGTTTCAAGCGATTGGATAATGACACGTTATTAATTCTAGAGTATTCTCTCCACTTGTATATATAATACTTGTAAGCATGTTTGTGAAACTATCAGAAAGCAATGAAATTTGAAAACAAAACTTAATACCCATCGTTTTCTTCTTTGCTGTTTCACCTTCAGCTTATGAGTTGTCACTATCTTTTTAATAAGTGTGCATAATTGCACATGATGCAATTAGTGCTTAAGCGGTCCCATACATGTTCAGATCCCATATATACTCTAATGATCATTGAAATGTGGTCATCGACCACGAACTTTCCTACAATCTTTCTCAGTAAATAGTGGTTTAGAACTACACCATTTACGAATTCTGTTCAAAATATATCTTGCACTATTAATTAGCACAATAAATAATTTATTAGTTGGACTATCTTTTTAAGGATAAGAATCTTGTCATTGATTTTATCAAGACTTGAAAATAAGACAAAAATTCATATGAGATTTATCTCGTTTGGATAAGACGAATATGTTTCTTACCATAAATCACATTCATTCCTCCTAAAATATTAAAGCGTCAATGCCCAACTTATACCCCATCTCATCATGAAAAAGTCTCATTCAAATGCGTCTCACTTCTGATTTTTTATGTATGACTTTTGACTATGCCCTTTATAAAAAAAAATATCCTTCACGGGGTTCCCATCCGCAATAACCGATATTATTTGTTTTAATTTGCTTGATACTAAAGAGAAAATGCAGAAATTGACCGAGTATAAAGGCAATCGAGTGGTGAAGACGGCAAACAATTCAAGATTACCAATAGCCCACGCCGCAGAAAAATAAAATTCGTGGTTATGTTCAAGACGAAGGAAGTTTTATCAAGAAGATGTTTATCATATACCAAGTATATATGAAGAAAAACTTACTGTTTGTGACACAACTTACAGTGTCGGGTCACCATTGATATTCGGTCCTAGTGAAGTTAAAGTATATCAAGATGTACATGGGCGATTTAGGGGGGGGTTATTGGGGCTCAAGCCCAGTGCAACTCTTCTCCAAGTTCTATGTATTATATATATATATTGTTGTGCTCAGATATATCACACGTCAGCATCACCAGATTAATCACACGTCGCCAGTGATTTAATTATCACCAATTAGAAAGGGCCCACAAAGACCGAATCGACCCGGGCCGGCTGCGAGGTCAAGAGTCACACGGAAGATGATTTATCGTGCTTTACGCATATGTTTTGTCATGCTTTATGCACATGATTTGTCGTGCTTAACGATTTGTCGTGCTTAACGATTTGTCGTGCTTAACGATTTGTCGTGCTTATGATTTGTCGTGCTGGTCCTCTTTATATAAAGGACCTCTCATTTCATTGTAAAAAAAAACTTTGGAATGTTTCCCTCATTCCACTTATATACCTACACCCACATTTCAGGGAAGAACTACGATTCTTCCCGCAGTGTTCTTGTTCGATTAATTATTTGTTTGGTGGTCAAATTCAACAGCCACATCGTAATTCAGAATTATTTGACCGTCAACAATTGGCTATTTAGAAGGGAGGGTATCGAACAAAAATCATCAAGAACAGGTATGAACCAAATCGGAAACAAACAAAAAAAAATGACCCCAAAGAAAGAACCAAATCCCATCCATATATTCAACATACAGACCAAACCAAAAAAAAAAAAAGATGAGGAAGATGAAGAACAGGGCCGTGGAGCCAAGATTTCGCCGCCTCCGGCTCGACGCCATGCCATTTGGCCATGAATTAATTGACTCACCCTACCAAGAAGTCAGCACCACCACCGCTGCCAAGACCAGCGCCGCCATACCCAGCACCACCGACGATTCACCAAGCCTACCAACCAAATCGCCACCCCTCCGGCCACAGACCGGTGTCGCAGCATTCCAGCACCACCGACGACTCACCGCCATCGCCGATCGCCACTCGCCCGAAATATCAAACCGTAAATGCCGCCGCGCCGTCCCGCCCTCATCGCGGCTCGGTCGCGACTCCACATCGAAACCAGAGCCTCACGCCTAAAGCGGTGAAAGCGCCGAGCCGCCACCACCTCGCCCCAAAATCGGCGCCCGCGACATCAAGATTCGCCCCGAAAGACCGTCGCCCGCTCTTGGTGAAATAAAATTTTCAGCGCCGCGTGGAAGGACTCGTGGCGATGGGAAGTGAGTCCGTCTGGAACGCTACACGTATATACTGATTTGGTCTAATCTTGATCTATGGGCCTGATTATAAGGGGTGGACTGAGTAAATACTGGGTTTGGGCCAGTTTTATCTGAATTTGGGCTGAGTAAATAATTGGGCCCGAGTTTAACCCAATTTCCTACTTTTAATTGTTGGGCCCGAGTTTATTTAATTTTGGGGCCCAAGTAGTTGGGCTGTTGGCTTATTAATTTATGGGTCCGCATTGGTCGGTTAATTTGTAGGCCGATTTTTTTTCTAAAAAAAAAAAAAAAAAAAAAAAAAAGTGGACAAATGAAAGCAATGTTAGATTCGAAAAGAAAATTAGACGAGCACCCGGAGTCGGGCGAGCAATTCAAAGAATCTACGGGCAGTCCTTTTGCCCACCCCACCAGGTTTATTATGTTTATGTCCTCGTGGCTTTTCATTCATTCGTTTATTTTCATTCATATTGGCAGTTTTCTTAATGGTCGCACCTAAGCCGGACGACCGAACAAAGACGAAACGAGCCAAAGTTTATGTTCACCGACCAAAATTCAGATCTTTCGGATACCCGCAAAGAAAGCGAGTGATGGGTACGCAATGAGAAAAGATGACTCAGACTTACAGATAATTCAGAAGAAAGCGAGTGATGAGTACGGGTCGCAGTTTAAATAAGACGAATTCGAGTATTTAAGTGATCGCGCCTAAATAAGACGATCGCGAAACAAGAAAGGGGGGGTTGCATATAAGTTAACCCATCTAGTCGCACCTAAATAAGACGATCAACCTGATTGCACCTCAACAAGACAATCAAAAAACGAAAGAAGTCAGGGTGGAACATGATACGATCATTTCGAATTCATTCGAAGAAAACCAAGACTACCTACCAAAGTACTGAAAAGTCACTTAGACGATTATGCCCGCTTATTGGCTACGGGCAATACCACTTTTTGGCGACTATTATGCCCTACCACTCCTACCGGGCAATACCGTCTTTTTGGCGATGATTATCCCCGCCTACTTGGCGCTGGCACTACCGCCTTCTCGGCGATGATTATGCCCGCCTACTCGGCGCTGGCAATACCGCCTTTTTGGCGATGATTATGCCCGCCTATTCGGCCCTGGCAAT
This sequence comes from Stenogyne calaminthoides, assembly GCA_037126765.1. Classification (NCBI taxonomy): domain Eukaryota; kingdom Viridiplantae; phylum Streptophyta; class Magnoliopsida; order Lamiales; family Lamiaceae; genus Stenogyne; species Stenogyne calaminthoides. The sequence continues at coordinate 50,427,552 of JBBCBC010000003.1, forward strand.
ACCGCCTTTTCGGCGACGATTATACCCACTTTACTACGTGTCTTGCACTTCTCGGCGGCGATTATGCCAGCACTACTCGGCGATAACTCTGGCCTTCGGCGATGATTATGCCGCCTACCGGCTGGCACTCGCCTTCGGCTGACGACGATACGCCTTCGGCGTGAACTCGCTACCGGCAATGTCGGTCGCGTTTTAGCAAAGTATTCTCCGTCTTCGTGATGAGATCGTCGACGTAGCGTGATAACCCGGTATTCGTCGAACTCCTCTATCTCGGCGATGTCGGTTCACGTTTTAAGCTAATTCTCCGCATACCGGCGGCAATTATCACTTTATTACGTAGCAGCAATACGGCTTCTTGGCGAAGATTATGCCGCTATCTGGCGTTAAGCGTCTGCGCTTTTAGCGTGATTATGCGCCTATTGACCTTTCTACAGCGCTTTTCGTGATGATTATGCGGATCTCCTGGCCAATGGGTATCATCATTTTCCTCAAGAACGACATGCCCGCCCACTCTACACACACATCACTTTCTACGACGATTATGTCTACTATTCTACAATGGCACTACTCATTTCTCATGGTAATGAGGATCGCTTCATTATAATGACAACTAAATCACCTCTAAGATTTTCCTCCGCTAACCCTACGATGTCCATCTTCACGTTTTTTAGCTTATATTCGCTTCTTCTCACGACATGAGATCGCTTACTTACAATGACGACCAGCCCGGCTTCCTCATTTATTCATTAACTCTACGATGTCCAATCCTACTGCTTTTGAATAAGTATTTTCTCCTGGGCCTTCCTACATTTAGATCGCTTACATAATGATTTACCTCACCATTTCCTGGCTATTTGCCTCGCTAATCCCTACAATGTCTAGTCCTACTGCTTTTAACATATTCTCCGCCGACGAGATCGCTTGGCCATATGATTCATCACCGCCTCCCCACGGCTCGCTTTCACGCTATCTCGGCGATGTCGATCCAGCCGTTTTTATGAAAGTATTCTCCGCGCATACCGGCGATGAGATCTTCGGCCTTCTGGCGGCAACCAGCCCCTCCCTCCGTCGTCTTTCTTAACTTTCGGTGATGTCGATCGCCCGTTTTAGAAAGTATTCTCCACCTTCTCGGCGATGAGATCGCCGGCTTACGGCGACGACCGGCCGCCTCTTGGCGTCGGCTTTCCATTAACTTCGGCGATGTCGGTCTGCCGTTTTAGCGTATTCTCTCTGCCTTCTCGGCGATGAGATCGTCGGCAAAACACAATGACGACCAACCCGCGCTTCTCGGCGTCGGCTTTTCCGCTAACTTCGGCGATGTCGATCCCCGTTTTAGCGAAAGTATTCTTCCGCTTACCGGCGATGAGATCGCCGGCTTTTTCTGGCGACGACCGGCCTCCCTCGCCGGCGTCGGCTTTCCGCTACCTCGGCATGTATCCGTCGTTTTTAGCGAAGTATTCTCGCCTTCCGGCGATGAGATCGGCTTACCACTTGGCCGACGAGACCAAATTACTTTCCCAGATCTATTCACATCTCTCGACATGTCCAAATACTGTTTTAGCCAAGTATTCACCAACACGATTATGTCTATTCGCATCGGCACATCACTTCTACGACGATTATGCCTTTCATTCATACCGGGCACACCGCCTCATGACGTGGATTATGTCTTCACTATCTCTGGCTACCGGCACCACTAATCTTTTCAAGAATGATTATGTTCACCACTCACAACAAGCACTCACCGGGCCTCTAACGATTACGCCTCATTTCACTTGGCTACCGGTATCATCACTTTCTCTACGACGAGATTATGTCTTCACTATTCGACGTCAATTCACTTTTCTACGATGATTATGCCACCACTTGGCTACCGGGCACTACCACCTTTTTCAAGAACGACATGCCTACCACTTGCTGTCATATTACCGCCTTCCTGGCTGACGAGATTATGCTCACTTTCATTCTACGCTAAAGACTACCGCCAATGAGATCGTCGGCTTTTACGGTGACGACCGGCCCGTCTCTCTTGGCGTTGGCTTTCCATTAACTTCGGTGATGTCGATCCGCCGTTTTAGCGAAGTATTCTCCGCCTTCATTGATGAGATCGCCGAACTTTACGGTGACGACGACCCGTACGCCGCCGGCGTCGGCTTTCCCGCTATCTCGGCGATGTCGGTCCGCCCGTTTTAGCAAAGTATTCTCCGCCTTTCGGCAATGAGAATCGTCGGCCTTTCACGGCAACGACCGGCCGCCTCCTCGGCATCGGCTTTACGCTAACTTCGGCGATGTCGATCCGCCCGTTTTAAGCGAAAGTATTCTCCGCGCTTCGGCGGCGATAAGATCGTCGGCTTTTCTGGCGGCAACCGGCCGCCTCTTGGCGTCGGCTTTCCGCTAACTTCAGCGATGTCGATCCGCCCGTTTTAGCAAAGTATTCTCCGCCTACTTTCGGCGATGAGATCGTCGGCTTTCTGGCGGCGACCGGCCCGCCTCTCCGGCGTCGACTTTCCGCCTTCTGGCGATGTACAGTCCGCCATTTTAGCGAAATATTCTTCGCCTTCTCGGCGATAAAATGAAGTCGGCTTTTCTGGCGATGACGATCCCAGCCTCCTCACCGTCGGCTTTACGCTATCTCGGCGATGTCGGTCGCCGTTTAGCAAAGTATTCTCTTCTACCGGCGATAAGGTCGTCGGCCGGCGGCGACGACCGGCTTTGCCTCGCCGGGGTTAGCTTTCGCTATCTCGGCGATATCGTCGATCCGCCATTTTTAGTATTCTCCACCTTCACCGGCGATGAGATCGTCGGCTTCTACCTGACGACGACCCGGCCGCTCGCAAAACAATTTTCATTAACTTCCGCGAAGTCGGTCGCAATTTTAGCGAAAGTATTCTCAAATCTTCTCGGCGATGAGATCGTCGGCTTTTTCTGGCGGCGACCAGCGCCTCGCCAGCGTCTTTTCGCTATCTCGTTGATATCGGTCCGTAGTTTTAGCTTGATATTCTCCGGCCTTCTGTTGATGAGATAAGTCGAACTTTTCGTGACGACCGGCCCGCTCTCCTCGGCGTTGGCTTCCGTAACTTCGGCGATATCCGATCCGCCATTTTAGCGAAAGTATTCTCCGCCTTCGGCGATGAGATCGTCGGCTTTTACGGCGACGGCCCGTACTCCTCGTCGGCTTTTCATTAACTTTCGGCGAGAATCGATCCGCCCATTTTAGTGAAAGTATTCTCGCGCTACCTCGCAGTGAAGATCGTCCGGCTTTTACGGCGGCGACCAGCCCGCCTCCTCGGCGTCGGCTTTCGCTATCTCGGCGATATCGATCCCGCCGTTTTAGCGAATTATTCTCCGTCTTCTCATTAATGAGATAAATGTCGGCTTTTCTGGCGGCACCCGGCCGCTTTTCCTCGTCGGCTTTCCGGTAACTTCGGCGATATCGATCCAGCTGTTTGAAAGTATTCTCCCGTCTTCTCGGCGATGAGATCGTCGGCTTTTCTGACGGCAACCGGCTGTCTCCTCGGCGTCGGCTTTTCCATTATCTCGGCGATGTCCGGTCCGTCATTTTAGCAGTATTCTCCGGCGGCCTACCATTGATGAGATCATCGGCACTACAATGACGACCGGCCCGCCTCGCCGGCGTCGGCTTTCGCTATCTCGGCAATGTCGATCGCCGTTTTAGCGAAGTATTCTCCGCCTTCCGGCGTCGGCTTTCCGCTACCTCGGCGATGTCGATCCATGGTTTTAGCGAAAATATTCTCGCGTACAAGCGATGAGATGTCAGTGTTTGGCGTGGTAGTCGCCTCTATCGGCTGATAACACGCCTTCATCGACTTTGGCCCTCTTGTAAGACCACGATCAATCGGAACGGCCGATTTTATCTGAGGTAAAAGGTGCATGGCCCTTTCGTAGTAAGTGATGCGACGACCGTATAAAATTTTCTCTATAAATGTTAGTAGTAAGATGATGCAGAATGAGGAGAAGTCATTCGCTCGGCCCGTAGTAAGTGGTGACGGCAAAACAAACTCTAGCTCCCTCAAGTATCTTTCTTCTCTTCGACGACGCGCCATCTTTCAAGACTCGGGCTCATTCCGAAGCAGATCTCATTCAATTTCTCTCTCACGAGCCATCTTCAAGACCGCTTCATCTCGAGTAGGATCCCATCTAGCTCTCTCACGAGCCATCTCGAGAAGACCCGCTCATCTCGAAGTAGATCCCATCTACTCTCTCTCACGAGCCATTCTGTAAGACCGCTTCATCTCGCAGCCAGGATCCCATCAGCTCTTCAGACGAGCCACCCCGAAGACCATTTTCCCACGGGCATAGAAAAGATCAGACGACGGGTTTCAAGCACGAAAGAGCCGAAAAAATTTCGTCTGTGGGGCTCCCAAAGCACGAGCACGAAAAAGATCTCAGACGACGGGGCTCCCTCAAGTACGAAAGCACAAAAAGACTCGACGACGCCCTCGGCACGAAAGTACGTAAAAAGACTCAGACGAGCAAAGAAAGATTCGTCAGACGACGGTTCTCAAGACTGAAGACGAGAAAAGATTTCAGACGACGGGCTCCCCAAGCACGAAAGCACAAAAAAGACTCAGTCGACGCCCCCAAGACGAAAGACGTAAAAGACTCAATATTTTGGTATACAACACTGGTCATCTATTTGTAGAGACATTTGTAAAATCAAGTGAAAGAATATATATATAGAAAGAATCATAAAGCAAAGTAAAAACGCAGAAAAGAAATTAAATGGGTCCATTATATATATATTTTAGCCCATTAAATGGGTCCATTATATACTTTGGCCCATTAACAACTCATTTTGCAACTAGCCCAACTCAAATCTGCTTCCATGGACGTTGTATATTCTTTATTAATTTAATCATCTATATATTTAATTTTCCCAGCTTAAGCACTAGTATTATACATTTGAATCATGCATATACAGTTAGACATTCATATGATCTATCAAGAAATTCGATCTGATTGTTCGTGTGTATGAAATTCTTTGCAGACGTTTTCTTATTTACAAGTACATATATGAATATAATATATACATTATAATTGTATCATTCAGTAAAATCCCTATAATTCAGTATAATTGTATAAAAAATATAGTAAAAAAGAACTAAGATACAATTTTAAAAAAAAATACCAAATCAAATAATTAAATTGTTCAACATCTAAATATGCTAAAATTAATATCTTTCATAATTAAGCACTAATTGATATATAAATTTATAAAAATTAATATATCATATCAATAGCTAAAAAAATACGATTTGCAATTACTAAAACTCATATTTTTAAAATATTTAATTTAAAAATAATAATATAGTAATTGTTTTTATTTCATACTATGCAACTCGGAGGGACTACATTCTAGCATGAATATAATTAAATAAATTGAATGTTTTTTATACATATATGAATATTACGTCTCATATATAATATTTTTATAAAGTTTTGTAGATGGGTAGTGAAATAGAAATTGTTCACAATTTTGTACGCAACTGGATTTAAACCAATACTGGAATCACATAAATGATTTTTTTTTTTAATACTGAATCACATAAATGAATTGAAACCCAAAGGAAAAATGGTAAACCATAAATAAAATAATAGAATAAAAAAACAGAGGGACATTTCCAAATCCACCCCTGCCCTTTTTTACTTGATCTTCGTTTTTGCCCCAAACCCTTTCAAAATCTCTCTCTCCCTCGATCAATCAACAAAACGTTTGAGCTGAGAGAGATTCATTCCTGTAAATCTAATAAATCACATAAAATCGTTTGTTTGAATTTTGTGCATTTGGGGAAAACAAAATTGCGAAAAAATGGGGAATGTTTTTGTGAAGAAACCAAAGATCACGGAAGTTGATAAAGCCATTCTCTCCCTCAAAACTCAAAGGCGTAAGCTGGGTCAATACCAGCAACAGGTATCCATCATTCTCTAATTATTCTTTTAATTTAACAAAATTGAGGTTTCTCTATAATTCCTTATTTTGATGGATTCAGTTTTTGTGTTGGGAAATCATGATCTGTTTCTTTTTTATGTGGAAATTAGGTTTCTGTATTTAATTTTATGGGATTTTAACTTAATCATGTCGATAGGGTATCTAAATCATCTAATTTTCAGCGTGTTGAGCATTGATGCTTTTGGTCTATAATGTACTTTTTAGGTACGCCTGTTTGGATGAAATCTTTATTTTTTTTTTTTCATTAAATTTAATGATCATTATCATTAAACAGGGAACTGTGTTGATGAGTTTATTGTTATTTTCAACTTGAAGTGTATTAATGGAGCATGACAATTGTAGAACATAGTTATGAGATATGAAAGTGTTTGGGATATTGTCTTACTGAGATTATACCTGGTGATTGGTATTAGGACATCTCATAGGTACTGGGTTAATGTACTGGTTGTTTGGAAACAAAGATGCTTATATATACTAATATCAGGTTTATTTTTTATAGCCTATGGAAGAAGGGTTATGAGAGGAATGGTTTCTGCTTTTATTTGAGAACGATTAATTTGAGAACGGTTACATCTCTGTTAGTAGATGTTTATGTAAATAGATTGTCCTAACTGGGTTCATGCAGAAATCTTTGTGGTTTGTAAGCACTGTACTTTCAATTATATGTGTGTTGAATGTTCCAATTCGGGCCATCTTAAACATAAACCAAAGGCATGAGATTTTCATGTTTAGCAAATATTTCATTTTTTATGAATTGATTTAGAGTCGAGATTTTGGAAATCTTCAATGATTATTCATATAAAGGTGTAGGAATTCTGAAGCACGAGCCTTAACATTTATCAATTTTACAGTTTGGCAAGGTAAAAAAGATAGAATCTTAACCATTAGTATCCGATGCCTTTCATTAGACAATTGTGCTTTGCTGTTCTTAGGAATTTTTTTAATTTCTATTGCATACCTCTCATGCAAGATGTCTCCATCTTAATTCAGCTGCACGGTGCATGTCAATTTAAATTGTTATCATAGCTGTGTGATGAAGGTGATGTTAACCTTCTTAATTTTTTTTCCGTTGCTAATTAAATAGTTGTGAAAAAGTTCACATTATATTTATTAACATTTGGGCCACACTTCAGGGTGCTCCTCTCCATTCTGAAATAGCCATTATCCTGATTTATTTTTTGCCATAGGCATCACAGAACTTAATTTATTATCGCTTATTCAAATAGTACACTCATAACCTTCTGGATGAATAAATATATTGCCATTTCTGTGTTTCAACTTCTTTCAGCTAGAGGCTGTGATTGAAGCAGAAAAGCAAGCTGCAAAAGATTTACTTCGTGAAAAGAAGAAAGACAGGGCACTGTTAGCATTGAAAAAAAAGAAAGTCCAAGAAGAACTATTGAAGCAAGTTGATGGTTGGCTTATTAATGTAGAGCAGCAAGTAGGTTTAATTTCAATGAAGTTCTTTTTCTATTTATTATTCTCAGTTGTACCTTTGCTAATTCTTCTTTATATTATTCTTCTTTGATTCAGTTGGCAGATGTTGAGCTGGCAAGCAAGCAAAAGGCAGTTTTTGAGAGTTTAAAGGCTGGAAATAGTGCTGTTAAAGCAATGCAAAGTGAGATAAACCTCGATGATGTTCAAAAACTGATGGATGATACTGCTGAGGCAAAAGCATATCAAGATGTGAGTTTCCCTGATTTGCTTCTCCATTTCTGTATGAGATATTGCTTATTTCCGTTAGATCAGGAAAAAATACTGGTTTCATTATTTGTCATCAGTTCTTACATTCATATTGATCAGTTCCTCGTAATTGTTGTGTCACATATATTGCACTCTGTTCTTCTGATAAATCCCATGGTTGACAGTAAATTTATTTTCCTTTTGATAAGATTGGAAACATGGAGAGTATTTAAAAGCTGAGAAAGATGCAATCTCTTTTCTCAAAAATACTTCAATTTCTTCCACTTCTGCATTTTATGTTATGTTCCTTTGATCTGATTTTACTTTTGGAACCCTGTGAGAGATTGATTATTATATATATAAAAGAAGTTAGGATCGTAAATAAGTGTCATCTTTGCTTTCTGTTTGCTATTTGTGGTTCCTAACCAGAAGCCTATTCTGTAGCTTTTTACTCCTTTTTTTATTTTTTTGGGGTATAGGAAATTAGTGCAATTTTGGGAGAGAAGCTATCAGCTGAAGATGAAGAGGAAGTTCTTGCAGAATTCGAGGATCTAGAGACTCAGGTCTGTATTTTTTATTTTATTTTTGTCACTTGTGCCATTCTGCCTTGATTTACAGGATTTCACCATAGCAGTTATTTCATTTCAATAGATATTAAAAATAGGTATTTTCCCCTTTGAAGAACTTAGTCTGTTCCAGTGTCAATTATGTTTGTTACAACTATGTGGTTGTACATTATACTTTCTATGGTGAACGATTGAATATTCGAACAAAAGGTGGTAAAAGAAAGTAGCTGTTTACTAAAGGGCCTTTGTGGTTTTCACAGTTAACACTTCAGGATCTGCCCAAAGTTCCCTCTGCAGAAACATCTATTGAAGAACCAGAAGAAAAGCTTGATCTTCCTGATGTTCCGACTAAAACGCCAGTCATCGAAGATTCTTCTTCTGAAATTTCTGCACGTAAAAAAGGTCTCCATCTCTCTCTTTCTCTCAACACACACACACATGCAAAGTTCATCCAGCCAAATTAAAATTCCTGTTTACATGATTGCAGTTATGGAGGAACCATTGCCTGCTTGATTTTGGGTGTAATGAAGAATGTTATGGGACATCATTTGTGCACTCTACATCCAACTCTTCAGATGACTATAATTTCTTTTTGCTTGTGTAAAATAGATTTCCATTTTTCATCTGTGACAATTTGTAAATCTTTGCAAAATATATGAAAATTCTTGTTTGCCAAGGTCTTAAATTTTCGAATATAGAATATATCATGGCATCATTCTCAAAATCTGGGCTTGTGTGAAATATGAACATTAATTCAAGTTTCAGTTCTTGATTTTTTTTTTGTAGTAGACAATGTAATGTAAGATGGTGAATTGTGAGACGAATCTTAATTGAGGTGGTAATGCTGTGAAACTCGCACTATGAAATAGAATTTTTTTTTACAGGCATGACCCTTTAGTTATCACGATTAATTACATCATTTTGTAATATAAGTTACACTCTTCAGTTATCACTATTAATAGTCTATTACTCCATGTTGTAATATAAGTCACACCTTTTAGTTATGAGATACTCCCTCCGTTCCATTTGATTCACACTTTGATCGGCACACATGTTAAGAAAAAGTGGTTTTTTGTGTGTTTTGTTGACTTTTCAAAGGAGATGGAGGGTGTAGATTGTGAGGGTGGAGATTGTAAGATTTTTTTCCGTCGAAATGGAAAGTGTGCAACTTCAAGTGGGACAGAGGGAGTCCTTTTTTAGTAAAAGGTTACATACGTACTTCAGTTATCATAATACTCTAGTAATTAAGTCTAACTCTATTTGTTCAACCTATGATTTGTCATCTTAATTTAATAATATTTTATCTAGTTCAGAGTTGGTTTGTTCCGAGGAAGAAACCTATATACTTTGTGGATCTCAAAGAAAATTCAATAAAATAGCTCAAAAGTGATTTCATCATACAGAAGCAGGAAGATTTGTCGGGGTTGATTAATCTTATAGTTGGGTTTTACTTTCCTAAAAAAGATTAGGATTTTCTCGATTTCCATCCGGTTCAATAACAATATCATATTTTGCGACCATAATCAGGAAAAAAATATGTTACCATTAAAAAATTGTGATGAAAAAGAATAATAGTTATTTTTTTTATAATATTATAAAATACCGCGATATATCCCAATAAATAAATTTGAACAAACTCTATATATAGCTTGAATAATATAGATTAGAGATCAATAACAAACTCGATCTAATTACAAATCTCCTGAAAAATCAATGGCTAAGCCACACACAATAAGATATATCCCAATAAATCCGACATATTATATATATCGACATATTTTCACGATAATCGATAAAAATATTTTTTACACCAATATCCGTTTCGCGGATATATCGTGAGCTGTTGGTATATTTTCATCCTTGCTCGGCCCTCAGTCCCAGTTCGCAAAATCTGACTCGAAAATATATATTGGTTCTAGTTTTCTTGTGGAAAAAGTTGCACGTAATGTTATCCCCAACAAATCAACAAAAATATAATGGAAAATATGTTAAAATTTGTAAAATAATGACTTGTTGAAGACGAAGAAACAAAAGTATATATATGTATAGAGTAATTAAGTTAGTTAATAAGAAACTCTGATCTGGACGAATGGCAATGGCTAAGCCACACGCAATAATGGTGGAATTCTTGTTCCAAGGCCACATCACCCCTTTTCGTACACCTCGCTGTAGCCCTCGCAGTATAATAGAGCACATGGAATGGAATAAATATGCTGAAATTGCAAATGGCATTATGAAAGACAGTATGATGAAAGCATGCCTCCAAGTTAACAAAGACATTATGAACTTGGAGCTGGAACTGGATGCCATATCAGGTTTAAAGCCAAAGCTTCCAATTTATGACAAGAGGAAGTTGCGGACAAGATTGCCAAGTTTATGACTTGTTCGGAGGAATTGAGGTTGGAAATGGACAAGGTAAGCAAGTTGGTTCATGGACCATTGGATGTAAAAGAAAAAAACTTTGACATTTAAAACGACACTTACTGTGAAACGGAGGGAACACATATACAAAAACGGAGACATAAAAGAGCATAAGTGTTCCAATAATTAACTATCATTCAAAGTAAATTATGTTATCAAAAGATATCAAAGAGATGGCCAAATTAGGCAAAGATGGAAGGAGACATAAATTCTGTAATTTTTAAGGTAAGGAAATAGGCAATTAATGCTCATCATTTCATTGTAAAACTACCCTATTTCCTCCTGCTCTGTTGTGTGTGCAGTCATAAAGACAAAAACCATCGTCTTCCAGCCAAAATAAAGGGGCTCGAATCATCCATATACTTCTGAGTCGTTCCCATCTGGATTAAAACAGACAAAGAAACATCAGATTTATGCATTCTGAAATAATGAAAGAGAATATATCAGTTTTCGGGTGACTATTTACAGATGAATACTGCTGCCTTAGGCTCGGGTCAATCAAGATAGAAGAGGGTAACAATCTTCCGCATGTTCTTTGCTTCTTGACAGGTTTCCATGAGCAGCCTACTGTCGTGAAAGGCGAAACAAATAACCTGCTGTACTTGAGAGATGATGTCCATGTTACACAGCCTGTATTTTACGTAAACAAAACGGTTAACTTATTTCACAATAAAGTCATCTAGCAATAGGTAAACTTAATTAGTCATTTGTATATGTTGTTTTCACTAAACACTACTAGTTTTTTTTTTCATTGAAGAGTATTAGTAGGCGCACCATTTGCTGTGTTCGACTTTGGTGCGCCCAAGTTTTACTCAAATTAACTGCATACATTGATTTAAGACTTGCGAACGATATGTATGAAAGAGAAGTGGTACCTGCTGGCCTCTATCAATGGGAGATGATCATTGTAAGGCTTCTCGATTACATTTTTTACCTGTGAACCCAAGAAGGAATGCAGGTTTAGGACTTATGAACTGATAAACACAGCCTATAAAATAAATGAAGATACTATAGGCGATCTTCTTATCTTATTCCAACCCAACACAACACCCTCTATCTTTTAGATAAAACATGTGTTGTTTGCCACCAACTAAAATATACAAGATAGTCATACATCAGCTATAGACAACAATGGTGATCAAATTAAGACAAGAAAAGAATAATTAGAAACATCAATCCACCTAAAATGAAACATCAACACAACTATGAATTGAAAGCCAATGTTTTGAAAGGATTTGCATTAGATGTGTCATTATCAGATCATTTTCCTGGCACTGCCCAAATATGAATTGTTTGAATGTTGTTTTACATGAAAAATATGTGCGAGGGTAAAGGAGACGAGAAATTATAACATATGTGAAAGAGGCAAAATTTAAGACTCAATATCTTGGCTGGTTAAACATTGTAGTCTAAACATCCTTTCTGCATTTTAAGAGAATAAAAATAAGTGAGGAAGGGATCTGCATAAGCTTCAAAACAGTGAAACACATTTTTTTTATATTTCGTTGCATACATATAATAACACTGCATGTACATTATTGAATATTTCCACTGTGATGTGTGCACGTGTATATACCATCTTTCCCCACAAACAACAAATCCTTAAATTGGATATTGATGGATGGAGACTGATATTGGAAACCCAAAACATAGCTACAAGGCATAGAAGCAAAGTTCGAGGGATGTGGTACAAACTTATACAAATTTATTGAAGCAATCATCATATTTCTCTACTTTCTCAGTCTTTGAACACCTCAGAAGTACTTCATCAAGAAAAGCATGTAATCTTCTGATAAAGTGTAAGCAATCTTTATTATGCAAAGAGTATATTATGAATCTAATTTGAACTCTAATTAGAAGACTTGTCTCATCAATCTGATATGGCTTATGTATTAATCCACCAGATCACCACTCTTAAAATCCTAGCACTCATGGAAATTAATACAAGAATTCTAAGGTATAAAATATAAAAGCAAAAAACTTCTGTCAGAAACAAAATGATGAATAAAAAGATCAGCTAAGATCATGGATTCATCAAATTTAACACTAAATATTTTGATCAGCAGATCTTACTTTAGAAAGCAACTCTTGGCTCTCGGGAGGTTGCTTTTTCAAACTTTGTGGCAAAATCACAGTCAGCAGCTCTGGTTTTTCAGCACGAAGAGCTCCTCTAATGACAGCAGCATTTGTCCCTGATGCCCCTGATGTGAAGATATGGTTTTTCTACCAAAGGAAACACATGACATCCATAATAAATTTTCATATTTGCACATACATGATAATGTTCAGCACACATGAAAGTCAACACATAAAACAAAAGGTGTGATGAAAGAAATTTTGTGACTTCGTACTGTTATGACCATCGCATAGCTGAGAATCTCAATTAGTTCTTGGTGCATAAACCCCATGTTTCGTGTCCCAAAGAAGCCAATTGATCTAGGCCCTTGTTGTTGAATTGCTAGTAACTCCTGAAAAAGGTAACATAAGTAAGATGATTGATTTGTTATATGAAAATTACAGTCTCACTTTAATCGAAAAGCTCAAAAATTCAAACATTCTGTACATTGATGATAGCAAATACCCCAGATGCCAATGAAATGAAATTCAGCCAAATCAGTCACTTGAAATAGCCTAGTTAAGGATATCTTTGGTTTGGGATTTCAAAATCTAAATACTTGGGATTTTAGAATCCGATGAAAACCCAATGTATTCACCCCTATAAACCCCACAATAACATTCTTTCTCCATCACGCTCTCTCCAATGACTGTTAATATAAATATAATTTTTTATTCTCAATCTTCTTTTATTTACCACTTTTCACACCTTTTTTCTACTTCTACAATTTCAATAAAACACACTAATTATTACACAATCATTACAATTAAATTAACAATAATATAATAATACACCATCACACACTCTTACGCTTCGATTTGGCATAAAATTAAATCCTACCCTACTTAAATATTAAAAAACACACTCCATTACTATTTATCAGGGTTTTAAAATCCAGATTTCATAATCCACTAAATCTCAAATCCAAGTTCATACCCTAAAAGGAGGTCATGCATAAGAATTGATAATTGGATACGAGTTGAGCATGAACGAACCTGCAGGTAGTCGACATCAGGTGCGGGTTGATACTCAGACACCAAGACGGCTTCAGACCCTTTGACAAGAGATTGGGCTTGAGTTGGAATCTGTGTTGATACCTCTTCATCTGAACCGAACATTTGGATCTCATTCTTTTCTCCATCTCCCAAATTGTCAATGCTTTGCTGAGTCTGCTGATATCCTAAAAGCCACTACACTAGCACATAGAAAACAGAGGCCCCTGGTAGTAAATCATTAGTGAAAACCAACTGATACGTTGAAATATATCACTAATACAGTTTCACGCTTTCACTTGGTCAGAATAGGTTAAAGTTAATGGCCTTGTTACAGTCATGTGGGTAGATATATAAGACACGTGTACCCAGTTTTATTGATTCATCCTTTCATTTAAATCATTGAAGCCTTTCTTTTGTATTTGCATTTGCTAATTGTTACTAAGGTAATATTTTGTAAACAAAAAACAAAACATCATAGATCTCACTGAAGATCATGTTAATCGTTAACCCAGACAAAAACAGACGACAAATCAGGCATAATTTCATAAGCAATCAAAAATAACTAAAAAAGATTAAGCAACGGGCCAGAAAGAGGATGTTAATTAAAATCACTATCCGATTGCATTAATTAGCTATACACTGATTATATTTTTCCTTGTGACTTGTAATAAATGTAATTTTCTTATAGAGTTAACATAGATGGAAGTCTAAAACAGCTGTAGATATATGATTGTGCCACAGTGCATCCTCGACGGAGACTTGACTTGAAACTCATCAACTTCTTAAACAATAAAATGTTACTCCCTCCATCCCAAACTTAATGGTAAAGTACCAATTATTTTTGTCCCAAACTTAATGGTAAAGTTATTTTATCACTTTATCACATAAAATACTAATAAACAACTCTTTCTACCCCCAATTACCCATTACTTTATCACTTTAACACATAAAATACTAATAAAAAACTATTTCTACCCCACCACTTTATCACTATTCCACTAAATCCTTATGAACAGTCAAATTACCATTTAGTTTGGGACGGAGGGAGTATCTTTCTAGATATTCGATTGAGGAGGCTAGAATTGGTGAACATCTTGAATTTTACCATGGTTTGCAATTGAATTTGGCGAATCTTATGGTATGCAATAGAAAGTATCTTGATTTTGTTTGAGATTGGAAATAGTAGGGATTGTAATTTTGCAGAATACATGTGCCAAACAAGTACCATAATTAAGAGGAAAAATAAAAACGGGGAATATCAAATATGAATCAGAAATTGCATCAAGGGCCTCCACAACAAAAGGAAATATTAAAAAAATTATTTTTCCAGTGGGCCAATGGAGAAGTAGCTAGGCATTAAATTTCAGTTGACACTGGAGTAATGTTAAGAATCTAATCTTAAATGATTTAAACTGGAACATTTATTAGTTTAAAAAGGGAAATTAACGGTGTCTGATCTTAAGTCCTCCAACTTCGTAATAGAAAATTTTCCATTTTATGAAATCCACATTCCATTTGTATTTCTTAAACAGATATTTTTTAGTCATGCAAAAGGTAGCTCATGCTGATTGCCACGTATATCATACAAGAGTTAATTTTTATATGCGCTCATTACGAACTTTGATTATGAAAAGTTTAAGACCTAGGAAACCAAATAATCACGTATGAAGACCTGTTTCGGTTAAGGTACCCTTGAGTCACCTTGGAAAATACTAGTCAAATTACCACAAAAAAACTCGAAACCAAATAATCACGTATGAAAACCTGTTTCGGTTAAGGTACCCTTGAGTCCAATTGGAAAATACTAGTCAAATTACCACCAAAAAAAAAAAAAACTCAACATATATAATGCTTTTCTATGTAGAACAAATCTAAATCAATGATTCAATATATCAAACTCTTGCAGTCATATCATCACTGAATAATTTACAATAAAGAACTGATGGCTTTGAGCATATTACTGTATAGATTTCATTCAACATAAAATCTTCTCTTTCTATGTAGCATACCAAATAGTGGGATAAAGGCTTAGTTTGTCGTTATACATGCAAGTTTCTCCTCTCACCTATTCCAGTTACTAGTATACCAACAAAAGCTAAAAAATTATCATCATCATCTTCTTAAAATTCCCAGTCTAGAATCAAGATTTTGAGTTGTTCCTGTGTTTACTCTCTGTACTCTTTGGTTGATACTAGGTATACATTATAACCCAGAATATTGTTAATGAAAGTTTACTGATGCAAAAGAAACCAAATGTGCCAAACCACAAACATCACCCATCATCAAAATAGACCACCAATTGGAGGTCGTCAATGCAGCTCACAAGACAAATGGTGTAATATATTTCCAACATTTTCATATGGTTTTCACAAGAGCCCAAGATCACTAAATAATCAATGAATCCGTATACGCATTTCCAATCCTGAACGAATTCTCAAATCTAAGCACGAGAACAAAATCAGAGCAAATTAAACGAAACCCACACCCCAAAATCCAACGAATTACACAAAAGCCGCAGCATTTCCCCCTCCCAACACGAAATATCCGAAAACCCAATTTCCAAAATCCCCCAAAATGTAGACAGAATTCAACCACACACCCTAACACACAAATTAGACAAAACGACGGAAAAAAGGAGAAATAGCCAAACAGAAAACAAAATTACCTTTTTTTTCTGGGGAGAAGAGTGGCACAAAGAGGCGAATCTTGTATGAACACGAGAAGAAGAAAAGGAAAGGGAATGGGTAAAAGCAGTAGCAGTTGGTGCAATTGGAATAGCTGTAGAAAAGTGAGAGAGTCTGAAGGAATCAAAATGAGGGAGAGGCCTCAACGAGGGCGTGGTCATTTCTCCTAATCTTTTGTTGTTGATAACAATGGTGGTTAATTTGCGTAAATCTTGAATTGGAATTGGAATTGGATTAAATTGATTAATGGGGCGAGGAGTAATTGGTTGGCTCAGAGTTGTTGGGAGAGAGAATCTACTTCCGCCATTCTTTTTCCTTTCTGGTAAAAAAAGCTCCTTTTGAGGGAGTCTGGATATGATTGTTTGTGAATTGTGAGGAAAAGGGATGATCCTTTGTAGCATTCTTTATTCCTTTTCTACCCTTTATTCTTTCTGTTGTTTTTTTGATAAATAATTAGTAGTATTATAAAAATATATTTGACTTTCGTCGGTGAGTTGAAAACAAATTGTTTATTTTCCTTTCGAAATGAAAAAAATATGAGCTTGTTTCGTGATTTACTTTATTTTCATTATTTATAATGCATTTAATTGGTGATGATTATTAAGATGGGCATGAAACAAATATCACTCAATTCCACCCATTTATTTAAAAAAAAAAAAATGCATGGAACATGGGGAAAAAAACATGAAATGAACC
Source organism: Stenogyne calaminthoides (assembly GCA_037126765.1). Classification (NCBI taxonomy): domain Eukaryota; kingdom Viridiplantae; phylum Streptophyta; class Magnoliopsida; order Lamiales; family Lamiaceae; genus Stenogyne; species Stenogyne calaminthoides. Next base: position 50,444,684 of record JBBCBC010000003.1, read on the forward strand.
ACTCCCTATACAATTAGATAAAAATAAAATGCATGTTTCATGGAAAGAAATTGAGTAGGGGTGGAACGAATTACAAAATGGAATGGGTGGATAAAACATTTTTTTATTAGAGTCAGTCTAATTTGCACTAGTTGAATAGTGTAATTTGTGCAAAATAGTAAAACTTGTAGATAAATATAATAAAAATATACAGACCAATAAAACGGAGACATGCATGCTAAATTTATTGGGATATTTATTGATAGGTACATTTTAAAATTACAACTTACTAATAGGTACAAAATGATTTTATATATATATACATTTGCATTTTTGTATGTAATTTTAATTGTATATACAATGATGCAATCCATTTTGTAATTATTAGTATGTTGATCCCAAATTTGTAGCTATTACTAATTTGCCCAAATTTGATTGAAATTGAAAATGCTTATTATTTTTCATTTATGAGTTCAGTTTATAAAGACATGCTGAATGCATATCAGAAATCAGGTTCAGAAGAAGAAAAATATTTGAAAGTATAATAAACCCACATTCGTGCGGATGATTTACAAATAGATTTTGAGATGATACAAAAGTATTAAGCGACTTATACAATCACTTAAATTATACTGTCAAGCTAAAAAGAATGGACAAAGTATAGTGTGAATAAGTTTTACGGTGAAATTGGTTAAGGAGTGTGACTTATATTACTAAAGTGTGTAACTTTTTTACTATAAAGAGTATTACTCATAAAAATGAAGGGTGTGATTTATATTATAGCAAAGAATGTCGTAGTGATAATTAAATTGTGTGAGTTATATTACTAAAGTGTGACTTATATTACTAAAATATATCTGTAAAAAAAAAAAAAAAACCTGCAGCATACCAACTCAAAATAATGATATACTTATCCTAAAATAAGTTTTCTATTTCAAGAATTTCGAAACCATTTTTTATTTTTTAATCTACAGGGTCATAAATATTTTTTGTAAATGATCTGAGCTTATAAGGCCAACTAGACACAAAAACCACAATGGAGAATCAATACATTTCTAATTAAACTAGAATTACAATAGGTCCAATAGCCACAAGAAATTTGTATCCACAAATTGAAATTTATCAAGAAGATAATCATTACAAGAACGCGTGTGAAAACACAAGTATTAGCGTTCATTCTTGTCCAGGCTTTGTACACGGTTATATGTCCCACCTCTTTTTTACGCGGAACATAAGAGCTGATGACTTGATATCATCTTGAGGAACTTGGAGCATGAACTGCACTTTCATCTTCAGAGGGGCCGTCTTCGCTTTCCCATCTTCATCTCCAACCTGAACCATTCAGCATTCTACATCAAATCTTGTATCCTAAGTTTTTGTGAAAAAATGAGTTAATTTTACTTTTGGTCCCTTTTACTCTCACATCCCACCGGTAGTTGATAGTCGGTAGACTGACATAATCAACTAAATGTGAGAGTAAAAATGTACTTTCAAGACCAAATTTGATAAAGAGAAGAGTGGGGCCAAAACGGGAAGAATGTAAACTTTAAGGGACCAAAATGATATCCCGAAAAATATGTGAATGTGAAGTATTGCAAAAGAATCCGTTAAGCATCACAAGGACAGGTCAAGTAAAGCATCACAAGGAGGAATTTGGGGAAATAATGGTGGCCACTTTTAACTCAAAGAGAGACATGAGAGAAATTAAGGCAACAAACTTTTATAAGAGTTCTTATATATGTATTTAGTGATCGGTGAAATTGAGAAAGAAGTTGAGAAGCTAACCCAGAGAGATGCCCAACCAAGTCGCACTTCAGAATCATAACCGGCTTTGAACTTGTAGTCTTTACCAACTGTGTGTTTGTAGACTGCATTCCAATTATTTGTGTCGAAGTGATACAAGTAGCTGACCACAAAACCAGACAAATCATATTGTACTTTTAGATACCATATCTTCAACAATTCCCTCAATACTGACAGTGTGGAACAATTTGTGTAATAAATTGTTATGGCAGCCATGTGTTTTCAATGGTGGATACACAGGACTTGGGGATTTTGCTCAGTGAAGGGTATGTTTAATTTGAATTTGAAAACCAGATTTGGGATTTTGTAATCTAAATTCAGTTCTACTCTGGGATTTTAGAATCCGGTTTATAAAACCTAATAAGTTCACCCAACAAACACTCTCCCCCAATGATTCATGTGATTTTATTTATCACTTTTCACACTTTTTATTCTCACTTTTGCAGCTTCCAATAGAAAACACGAGTTATTACACAATCATTCAATCATTACAATTACAATCAACAAAAAAAAAAAATACAACATCACACACCTTACCTACACATCCATTTGACATGAAGTTAAATCTTACCCTATCTAATCTCAAAACAAACACACAGACAAACTACTACTATTTATCACGATTTTGAAATCCCGATTCCAGAATTGGAAAATCCACTAACTCTCTATATAAACATACCCTAAATGTAGGATACATATTTGCAGTAATTTTTCTATGCCTATTTTGTTGTTGCAAGCTTGTAATTTGGTTTTGGATAAGATGTGATCTCAAAAAATCATTATGAGCTTTGGTCAAATTAGATGGGAAGTAACCCACTTACAACATCAAATCTTTAATAAAGTTATCTTGGGTCTTGTTATCTACAAATTAATGTTTTAATTAGAGACACATTAATAACTAAAACTGGTTTTTCCCATTGAACACAGAGTTGAGACTTCACATATTCCCAAAATGATCAACAAGGCAGTTTACTTGTTTGGGCCAACCCTCCCCCACCATCAAAGAGCACTCTTCTTTTTGGCCAGACATACTAATCACAAGTTAAAAATCAGAACTTGGCATTTTTTAAATTCAGTTATGGAGCCAGTCTCCACGTTAAATAGACTTATGTTCAAGCTATTTTGAGGAGCTGAATACCATGAATAAGCAAAGACTGGACCAGATTTTTCTTTCTATAATGTAAGTAAAATATTCTACAACTCTAAGAAGATAAACAGGTTCTTTGGCATGAATCAGAGTCATCTCATGAGTCCAGAAAAGCTTTTCTATGACTACAAGAGAAGCAAAATTTCATTTGTTAAATATCTTAGAATCTAGCAATTTACATTTACTATACTTTGAGAGACAGAAAGGGGGGAGAGAGCACCTCAACTTGTCTGACGGACTGAATCTTCGCTTAAATGCACATGATACCGCATTTGAAGGCAAAGAAATACTTGGAATGAAAGTCATTTGCTCATCCTAAATGTAAAATTTTCATTAGTAAATTGATCAGGAAATTTATTATTTGATTGCAAAAGAAAAGCCAAGGATTACAATTCAGAAATTGAAAGAATAGATATCACTTGGGCTAGCAACTTTAATATTTTAGGTGAAAAGTTAAAGGAAACCACATTAACTGTCATATGGACATCAAACAAAAGAAATCTTAATTTTTTATACTTTAATAATATTTGTTGGGGATAGAAGCATGACAAAGTAAGTCCAAAAGATACTACCTTAAATGCATATCTGAAATCCAAATTTTCATCATTGTAATGAGCAGTTGCAACCCCATCCAGAATGTGACATTTGAGAATTCCACTCACTGCTACAGTTCTCTTCTGTTCCTCTTCTTCCTCATCTTTCTCCTCCAAAGAAACTTCACCAAGAGGAAATTTCAAAGTTGCTTTTGGCTGCAATGTGAAAAAGTTAAATATATATTTAATTTATATAGTTCTCTTGCATAAATTTTAAATATACCAAGAAGAGCTCTGCAAAATTTAATTCCTCCATTGGGAACTATGAATATATTTCATATTACTAGAAATCAACGAGTGATGAAATTTCAAGCAAGGTATGTATTCCAAATAGATGAAATAATAAAGAATTCAAAGTCAAACAATTCTTACCATGCCAACAGATGGAACAGTGGACGACAATTCAAACTTGTACCCGGGCCTTGCAAGATCTGCAACCATTGCAATCTCTCCTTGTCCAGCCTGAAATTAACAGTATTAGTGTAAGCAAGTGAGTATTATATTTATATCGTGTAACCCTCATAAACTAAATCAAAATACTGAATTTTATAGTTTATTGACATGTTAAATGGACATTGTTTCTCCAATTACCATGATATGTCTTAATGACTACCAAAAGAATATGGATTTTACAGTACTCAGAAACAAATTGATTAGAGTGGTGATGAGTGTGTTTGTTTGTAATATTATACTGTAAAAATTGCAATGACCACGGACCTATTCTATAAAGGTTCACCTAACAAAAAGATTTGAATAAAAAACTGCACAAAGAAAGGAGGAGCCACACAACAATCAATATCCAGTAACCAAATTCTGGCAATTTCAGCTGAGAACACAAAATTCCAAGTCTATCCTTTAAAGCCAGGAAGAGATAAACTATATTTCTTATCTATGCTATTCAAATTATGCTGAAATTGTGAATTTAAGTTTTTCGAGAATTAAGGTTCAATTCTCTAATTGAACATTCCACTGAAATAACTCTTAACACACTCATTCAGCTGCTTCAGTAATCAAACCCCAATTCTTCAGTCACCAGAAAACATTAAATCACTGAATTAAGGGGAAAACGAGAGTCAACACATAGAATTAGAATTGAAGCAACATCGAAACAATACCTTGGCTTGATGCGCAGCTCTGAATTGAATTCCAGGCATAATATCAAACGAAGTTTTGAGCAGAGCATCGCTTTCCTCGATATCGTATTGCATCGAAAAAAACTTCGAATTGAACGAAATTTGGGGCTCCGAGACTTCCCCTTTGCTATTGTTGTAGAACGCAAACTTCAGTTTACCTAAATTGTCCAGTAATTTGCAAGACACCTTGTGAAGGAAAACGGAGGTATCGCTGTCGTACTCCGATGTAACGCGGAGCTTCGGGAGGCCAAATTGGAGGAATCCGCCGAATCTGCATCCGTCAGCGGCGGAGGAGGTGGTGGAGGTAGGTGAGGCGGTGGCGGTGATAAGCTGAACATCGGATTTTGCTTCCGCCATTATCGCAGCTAATCTTCTCACTGAAAATATTTCTAAATATAGAATAATAGTAAAATTAAATAAATGTGGGGTTTGGGATTTTTGGGCGGGGATTCAGAGAGAAAATTATTAAAGTCGGAAAAGTATTTTCTTTTCCTTTTACCCCTTAAATTCAGTTCAGGTTTTTTTTGTTATTATTCTGATTGTTGGTATGTAAATATTCTAACCACGAATTTCATTTTTCACTTTTCTTTAAAGTTCGTACAATCCCAATATTTAATGGGTAATACTCATATGAATAAGTGCACCATATAAACTCTAATTTAATATAATCTATTTTGAGAGATGAGTTGATTCGAATTATTTGTTTCAATTTTTTTCTCATTCATGCTAAGCAATAACTCTCATTCTATTTTTATTCTCGTTCCACTGCATTACGTGGTGCATCATTGATCTTGCTATTGTTGATGCTTCAACTTTGTTTTTTCCGATATAAATTGTGTATATAGTGATAGTTTTTTTTTATAGAATATAGAATTTTTTCTTTAATAACAAAGAATTGGTTTATGTGTATAACAAAATGATACTTTTAGTTTCTCTTACAAATGATGATAATAATCTTCATGAGTAACAGTGATAGTTTTCTGAGTAATAGTGATAGTTTTATGTGTATTGGTGATATTTTTAATTTTATTTTGCATATCAGTGATAATTTAATAGTGTTACAGTAACAGTTTTTTATACATAACACTGATAATTTATGTGTATAAAATGATATTTAGTTTAGCATACAGTGACAACGATAGTTTTTTTTAGTAAAAGTGATAGTTTTCATATGTATTGGTTAGCTTTTTATTTTCATACCAATGAAATCGTCGGAAATGGAAACTCAAATTCCTTCAATAATTTAATTAAAAAAAAACAAGAACAACTATGAAAAAGACGAATCTACGGCGACGATTTTCAACAGCGGTGAGTGAAGAGTGTTTCCGGTCGCTTGAGATGTGATTCATGTGAAGGAAGTCCGATTGCTTGAGACGCGATTTGTGTGACGGAGAGGGTAATTTTCGCTACGACGGGTGTGAGAAGAAGAGAGAGACATAAATTTAAAATGAACTCAAATAGTACATATATATATATATATGTGATCCGTTTATAATGTATGTATCAAGTTTGACATGAGTTCGTAGTATGAACCAGGTTTGGATCAAGTTTGACTCTAATTCATAGCATAAATCAGGTCTATATAAAATTTTATCATATTTTATAGATATCACTAACTTTCTTTCTTTTTTTCTGTTTGGCAAATTATTTTGTAAGACCATTATAATTCGCGGAAAAAGTTTTTGATTCAAGTACATTCAATAATACTTGTGAGTTGAATATGAGACCCAGAGATACTAAACGAACCAACACTAATTTATTAGGGCTATTTATATAGATCGATCGGGATCTTGCCAGTTCATTTTAAACGGTCTCGCAAATTGTAAGGATCTAATTATAATTCTAATTTTCACGGACTTCAAGCTAAACGAGTCACCTACTTGCTAAGAAATAAAAAAATAAAAGAATTTTTTTTAATTTAAAATGCAATATAAATCATGATAGAATTAAATTCACAATATAAAATTAAAAGATACATAAACATAATTAATGTATTGCTAATTAAATCAATCAATCAACAAAAAAAAAAAAAAAATCTAACATTCATGAATAGATAAGTACTAATTCATAACATTCAGCATCACCACTACACAATATTTTTATCCATATTCGGATAAGATGTTATTTTTTAACTCCTTTCATCTAAAACATATACTTACATCAATAAAAATAAATTATTAGTTTATATAATTATCATATAATTATAAAATTTATAAATTAAAGGGGATGTCAAATTGACCTAGCTTACTCATTACAGTTCAACCCTGTAGAATTTTGGATTAAACGGTTCTGGCCAAAATGGTCTGAATTAAAAAATGTATAATGTTGATATTACCTTGCATGCTTTTTGTCGAGTTCAAATCACAAATAGTCTCATAATTTTAGCGTCAAATAAATTTAATCTTATATATTTTTTTTAAAATTGATTTAGTCCCAATTATAATTCCTTTGTTCGATATTCGCTTAGCGTTGACATTAATTACTTAGGGTTTAATACTAAAAGAATTTTGTTTCATCTAAAAGTTTGAATTTATAAAGAGGTGAAAAATGAATTCTTTTGTATATAGTTATCTAATATTCTTCCTCACTTGTGGACTGTGTTATCCTCTGAAATGTGAGTCTTAGGTTATAATATTATGAAAGAATTTCGTCTCATCAAAAAGTCTGAACTTATAGAAAAGTGCGGAATTAATTCTTTTGTATATAGTTCCCTAATAAATACAACTCAAATCTAATTTCGACTTTTTGACGTTGTTTAATTTCTAAGTATAAACTGAATAAACCAAAATAAGTACCATATGGGTTCATGCATCATTCCCCTGTTACTTTTGTAGTGTTTATAAGTTACAAACGTTATTTATGGCTTTGCTCATTTTTGTTACCTAAATTATGAAAGTAATAATGATGTAATTGAAAAATGATATTTCCAATCTTAAAATTGATTAAAAATTTGCGTGGAGTTTCAGGTTTTTACAAACATTGTTTAGTCAAGTCGATCGACAACCTAAATTGCGGATCATGCATGTGAATCCAACAATATACAATAATACTAATTTATTTTTATTTTATTATTTTGCTTTTCTTTTAAGGATAATCATATTTCCTTTGAGTTGCATGTTTTCTTAGAGTTTGCACATAAGAACTATTTAAATATATAGAGACACACTTGCATGAAACGGTCTCACGCGCGATAAAACAGAGCATAATTTGGACATTAACACTTTAACACTTTGAGAGGGATGGTGTGAAATTTATACTTAGTTGTACCCCGTCTCATATGAGTGTTTGTCACACACACACATATATATATATATATATATATAAACATGTGGCCGATTTTTTTTTAAACAATGAATAAAGGGGGGAACAATTTTTTTAGGCCAGTGATATAGAGGTATGTTTTAAGGACAATAATTTTTCCGGGCTAGTGAATATAAAAGAAAATGTTTTAAAATTTATAAATGTAGATAATCGAGCCCGAATTAGCTCAATTATCGGACTGAAATATCATGTGAGTTGCAAGATTGTCTTAAATTTACAGATTTTGAAAAAATAGTGTCCTACATTTACAAGTTCATAAATTTGTAAATATAGGACGATCTCGTAAATCATGACGTTTCAGCTTGGTGGGTTCGATTGTCCTATATTAATAAGATTTAAAAATATATTGTTCTATATATATTTACATATTTTAAAACATATTATTCTATATTTACATATTTTAAAAATATATTATTGTACATTTTCAAACTCATAAAATTATTATCTTTAAAACATAATCTCCTAAATTGTGGGTCTAAAAAAATACTTTCCCAACGAAGGAACTAGTAAGGAAACTTTAAGAATTGTTTTTCGATCGCGGGTGGCAAGATGACACTCATTTTCAAATTCTCTATTGTAAAATAATTTTTCTAAGTTTTTCAATTATGTAATAATTGATATTCTCGATCTTTAATTTTCTCACGTGGTTTCTTAATTTCAGTCTCTCTATTGCGGATTCTTGATCATTCAATATTATTTTTCTATTGCATGTCCAAGACACCCTATATATATTTTTAATTTGTGGAGCTTGCAATTAATTATGAGTGACAAAATCAGAGACGAAGAAAAAAGTGTATGGCCTGACCGTCGAATTTTCGAAATTTAATTGGAAAAGGATTAAATCGCAACACAAAATCACAAATTTGTAGAGATGTGGTATAATTGATAAACTTAAAAGATATAATTTTGTTCTACAATTTAGGCGCTCCAAAAAAACAAAAAAAATATGTTCTAATCCGAACATTCCCTACAAGTACTGATGTCCTAAAAAAGACTATTCTTGAGGGAAACTCCAGATGTCAGCCTTAGAACGGATTAATATTTGAAAGACAAAATAAAAAGTCAAAAAGATACTAGAATACAAGCTCATTGACCTAGTGCAAAATATGAATATAGTTAATATATACCCTAAAGCTAGGGTTAGCAATGTAGTGTCAGTCATTTCTTATTGATCATTACCAAACATTCATCATATTTGTCAAAACCCAACTATCATATTTTCTGCTATAAATAACGCACCATATTTTGCATTGGATTCAAACTAATTCCATTGTGAGATCATATCCTTATATTTTCAAACACCTTCACCAAAAAACATACATACTAATGGCACTTCTAAGTGTGCACCACTTGGCCTTCTTATTTGGCCTTCTAGGTAATTAAAATTCCAAAACAAAAATTAATTCCTTTTGTCAAAAATTAATTCCTTTTGTTATTCACATATATATATATATATATAAATATAGAAACTTTAAATTCTCACTTCTAAAACTTTCTATTTTCTTGGAATTTTGGACAGGTAATATTGTGTCATTCTTGGTATTCTTGTCACCAATGTAAGAACTCATTCAAATAGGAATTAATATTCTCTATATATGTATATCTTCCCAAATTAATTTTGAACATATGTATAATTAATACAGGCCAACTTTTTACACAATTTGCAAGAAGAAATCATCAGAAGGGTTTCACCCATTACCTTATTCAGTTGCATTCTTCAGTGCTTCATTGTTACTATACTATGCTTACCTTAAAACGAATGCATATATGATCGTCATCATCAATGGTATCGGATGTTTCATCGAAACAATTTACCTCTTCATCCACATAATATATGCACCAAAGAAGGCCAAGGTACGTACCACTAATTAAATTCTCTTGAGAAAAAAAGTTTTTTGGTACTATAACTTTTCTGTAATTCGTTTTTCATCCCAAAAAATTTAACTATCTAATTTTGGTCTCCTAATTATTTCGATTGTCCAATTTTGGTCCCATTTTTGCCGAAAAATAGAAAATTTTGTCATTTTCGATCATGCGCAAGTCACGTACTGGTTAAAATAGCGGGTTTCCGAGCTCGTAGCTGACGTGGACACTGACGGTTAAAACAAAAGTTTAAATTTTTTTTTATGAAGAAATAGAAAGAACAAGAAATTTTCTCCTACGAGCTCGGGAAACCCCAATTTTTTAGCATTCACGTCAACTATGAGCTCGGGAAACCCCAATTTTAATCGGCACGTGACTTGTGCGTGATGAAAAAAAAAACAAAATTTTATGTTTTACAACGAAAATGGGACCAAAATCGGACAATCAAGATAGTTATGGGAGCAAAATTGAATAGTTTAATTTTTTGGGGACGAAAAAGGGATTACATGAAAGTTTTGGGACCAAAAAGGTTTTTTTCTCAATTCTCTTCAAATTTTTTTAAATTTAATTATTCTTATGAGAAAAAAAGGTTTGCTAATTTCTCTCCATATCGATCTTTCTTTTTCTCAGATTCGAACGATGAGTTTGATTTTCGTATTCAACGTTGGAGGTTTAGGTTTGATCATGTTGGTGTCGTTGTTATGTGTTGAAGGTTCACATAGGGTTGCTCTAGTGGGGTGGATATGTGTTGTTTTTAACCTAGCTGTATTTGTTGCTCCATTTAGCATCATGGTAAGTTTTTCACCTTCAATTTATATATATTTTTTTTTTAATTCTTAAACTTTTTACTTAGAAAATTTTGTGTTTGCAGAGACAAGTGATAAAAACGAAGAGTGTGGAGTTTATGCCGTTCACTCTATCATTCTTCCTCACTCTTTGTGCCACCATGTGGTTTTTCTATGGATTCTTCATCAAGGACTACTACATTGCCGTAAGTATAAGGTTAAAATTTTAAGAAAGAATTTAAAATTCATAATAGCGAAAATTAAGATTGAGATTTTATCATGAATCTTCCCGTAACTTAGGCCTTGTCCAATTTTAGTACATTAATTTTTTTTCTTTTTTCAATTTCATCCTTTTGATATCAATTTGGTCTTGTATGTTTTTTCCTTTTTATTTTTTTTTTTTAAATTTTGGTCATTTTGATGTCAATCTTGGTCCTGGATGATTTTTTTTTTTTTTTTTCATTTTTTGTCATTTTGATGTCAATTTTGGTCCTCTATTTTTTTATACAAATTTGGTCATTTAAATGTCAATTTTAGTCTTTTTTTTGTTGTCCAATTTTAATCTAGTATATTTTTACTTTTTTTTTTCAATTATGGTCCTTTTATTTTCATTTTTAATCAAAATTAACCGGATTGTAAAAGTAAGAGCATACAAGACTAAAGATGGGACATGGCTTAAGTCACAGGAGGATTATTGATATTAACTCCGGAAAGATTTGACTTATTTTGAATTTATTTAAGTGAAATGTTGCTTGAACTTCAAATATTTTAATCAAACGCAACCTAGCTAAATTAATTATTCGATCGTTCTCCTACTATTATTCTTTTCAATTGATCATATTATTGATCACTGCCCTTTTGCATGATTGATCCAGTTTCCAAATATTATTGGATTTCTATTTGGGATCGCTCAAATGATCTTATACTTGGTCTACAAGAACGCAAAGAAGGATGATACATCGAAGCTTGAGGTCGAGCCGAGTAAGGATATTGAAAATAATTTGAACCCCGAAGAGGAAAAGGATCTTGGAAATGTGTCCAAATGAATTGGAAGATGGACGAACAATAAAATTACTAAACCCTAGTTATGGTTGAGCCTTGGTTATAATTTCTATATATAGTAAATAAAGTTTTATGTCCATTATCTTTTTTTTGTCCCTTTACTTGTATACTAGGGGATGAGTATTTAAACCAGAGGCTATATAGGTTCCATGCATTGTGAACCATTGCTAGCTAGATTGTGTAAATCTTGAGACACTAGTTATTATTAATACTAATGCTACATATAACAAAATGGTTGTGCACATTAATTATGCATACATATATATATCAATTGTGATGATTATTATATATATTCTTATGTCAAAGTTAATTAAGCACATCCAATTAAATAACATTAAACCAGGTCAACGAAACAGTTTTTATTCAAGAAAAATAGATTTAAAATTGTTTGAATAAGCCAGAATTAATGTTCCTACGTGCAATATTTTCATTGAAATTAAACCTTTTATGAGAAAGAAGATAGAAGTGGCCATAATTAAGTTAAATCAACAAATAAAGAGGGGAATATGAGAAGTGATGACTTATAAATACTTTGTAGCTTCAATAATTATATGTAGTTGGTTAAAACTTAAAAATGTGCACTTTTGAAAACATTGCGCTTTTTTTTTTTTTTTTTTCAAAACGAAGGAGTATATATCTATATACAATTTTCTAGCAGATAAACGAAGTTAATTAGGTCCCCGCGCTTAAGCCCATATGTACTTTTAAGTCAATTTGACAAATTAGTCAATATTCAATAAGACTAAAATGTAAAACTTTAAGGAAATTTTGTATAAAAATGTTTGTGAAAAACTATTATATATGTTGAAAATACTATCGCTCACTATTGGTTTTGTTAATGTGCTATAAAAAATAAAAAATAATTCATTAAATAATTAATTAAGAATAAGTTGAAACTCGACTTGAATTGAATTAAATTCAAATTAACTAGTTGACCATTATTTTAGGAGCAAATGTATGTGGTGAAGTGTGGATAACTCAAGTGGTTAGAGCTCCACCACCTGAGATCTTGAGGTCCCGGGTTCGAGACACGGAGAGGGAATATTATTCCATCTTGTGATGGTCCCCCTGTTGTTGGGTTGCGGTTCCGGTTGCGATGCGGTTGCGGTTCCGAGTTGCGATTTCGGGTGGTCTCCCTCTTGTATGCCCGATGGATTGATGATTGCGGTTCCGGTCTACAGCGAAATGAAATGATGTTGCCATGTGTGCCCGATGGATTATAATTGATTATATTAGAAAACTATTATATTATATATAATATTGAGTAGATGAGAATTATAAATAACTTATGACAAAGATTTTGTTTCACTTTTTTTTTTTAACTTTTATTCGTTTTCTTCTTGTTCAATCGGCATACGCTCCCTCAACCAAAACCGATACCACCCAATCCCACGGTCAAGGCAAAATCTTATATATATATATATGTGTGTGGTTTTATTGTTCAATATGTTTAATTTCATAATGTGTGTAAATTTAAAAAATATTAGTAATTTTACTATAAATTAATTGATATGGCTAACTAGTTGCACTGTAAAATTGTTTAACATATATAAGTCCAACTCATAAAGTTAAAACTCTCCTAAAAATAATAAGACACCAAATATTTTAAACATTAAAATAATATAGTTATAATATTTAACTATAAAATTGTAAACGCAAAAAAGAAAAAGGAAACCTAAATATAGAATATAATTCAAATTAAATAAAACTAATCCGGTTTGAATTTTCTTCCAGCCAGCCACTTATTAATGGATTTTGATCCATATATGTGAAACAGACTTTACAAGAAGAAAGTATCTCTTTATTAATTGGAAATTTGTTTGGTACGTCAATTATATATAGAGTTGTTGAGTCGTCTTGCAATTTAATTAATCTAGAAGTAGGCTTAATTAATAATAACACAAATCAGTGCATGCAGTGAATCATAAGGCTATTAATTGTGTACATGTTTAATAAAAGTGGCATGATTTATTTAAATGAAACGTGGCCTCTCTATCTCGTCTATATTGCATTAATTGCTATTAACAAACAGATCTAATTTTATCGCGATATATATATATATATATATGATGTTACGTTCATGAATTTTATACTCAATCATAACACACTTGTGTTTGACACACAAACATCAGCGCGATTTTACTGTTTCACAAGCCTGTTTCATCTGATATTTCATGCCTTAAATTTGTGTCACATGTCTATGGGCCGGGTGAACCATCTACACCCTAAACACTAAATAATAAAACCTAAACCATGGCCTATTCGGGCCGGGTGAACCATGAACCACTCGGCCGGGGTGACGGAACGGAGTGGGCCGAAATGGACACGTGGTGCAAATTCGAGACATGAAACACGGGATGAAACACACATGTCAAATAGGGAATCCGAGAGTTGCACAAACATACCATTACGTGTCTTAACAAAATTGTGATGATTAATTTATTAACTGCCATATTGAAGCATATGATATATCCGTATGGAATTTAAAATTATCTCATATCGTTTTACATTTTTTAAAATAGTCCCTAAAAAAATTTGAGGTACAAAAATGGTCCATTTTTTTCGCGAATTATACAATTTTCGTCCCAAATTCGATGGAATTGATGAAACGATGTCGTTTTTTTATTATGCATTTCATCTGAAAATATCCAAATTGAATGGTCACATGTAGGCATATGACCAAAAACGTCGTTTCGTCAATTCCGCCAAATTCGGGATGAAAATGGTACAATTCGCGTAAAATTGAGACCAATTTCGTATATCAAATTTTTTTGGGACCATTTTTAAAAAAAATGTGAAAAGTTATGAGATTAGTTTGGGTTCTATCTCTATCCATATTGCATGGAGTTTGAATCACAATGTTTTATAAGTTTAGCCTCAAATAAATTTAGTCTCACAAGTTTTTTTGTTGTCGATTTAGTCAGAATAACTTCGACAATGTTCAATTTTATGTCTCAATTTCAAATCGGAAAATTTAAAACGACGTTGTTTTCCATTTCAATTTGGAGCTTTCCGGCGGATGCTATGACTGAAATGTCACATGTATTTTAATTTTTTTTAACATCTGGAATTAATTTATGTATATTTTTAAAACATAATTGACGACAAAAATTGGTCAAACACACTTAAAAGTACATGTGGCAGTTCAGACACAGCATCCGTCGGAAAGTCTCAAATTAAAACGACAAAACGACGCCATTTTGAGTTTTTCGATCAATTTGGATCTAAAATTAAATATTATCAAAGTTATTGAGACTAAATGGATGATAAAAAAAAAATATGAGACAAAATATCTATTTAAGCTAAAGTTATGAGTCCAATTCAAACTCATATTACATGCCTATTATAAATGTACGTGAACATTGTACACTCAAATCCTTAATTAGTCTCATATCCTCGGCATAAAAAGAAAATTCTGGGAGATTAAGAAACGTTTGGGAACACTAAGGTAAAATATTGTGTGCATTGATCCTTGTAAGCCATATATGGTAAATAATAGTGATGTACGGTAAATATGATACACATAATATTTTCAAAAAAATAAAAGAAAAAAAAGATAATAAAGTTGTTTTGTATATGAACTAACACTTTTATTATATGAATTAAATATAATAGTTTTTTTTTTAAAAAACAACTTATTAAAATGAGTTAAAATTATATCTTCTCCTAAAAAATATAATAAAGTTGTTTTGTATACGAACTAACACTGTTATATGAATTGAATATAATAGTTTTGTTTTTAAAAAACAACTTATTAAAATGAGTTAAAATTATATTAAAATTGCATCCGTTGCATTAATTGGTGCTTACAATTTTTGCACAAAAGCATGTCAGTTTCATAGAGTTTGGAGCAATGAAAGACCAACAGGCTACCTATGTATGTGAGATGCCAAAAAAATTTATTGAAATTGTGAAAGTTTTGATTCAGTTAAAACTTAAAAAGGGATTTTTAAATAATTTTTTAACAAAAACACAATTTGGACATGTGTCTCAGTCTTAGACTAATACGTGAAACAAAAGTGTAGTTGTGTAGGTGATAATTAAATGAAAAAAGTTGAAAGCTAAGCTCAAATTATTGCAAGAGTCAACTCTAAGTTATAGTCTCTATTTTACACTCAAGGGAGTATTTGTCATTATGCACTCATTAGTTATTTCATTAATAAATTAAGTATTTTTTTATATTTTTGAAAAGTAATAATTTGGCTGACATGGTTTAGGAAAATTTTGTAAGAAAGTGAAACTTCGATGCTATAGCTATTTTAGTTGAAGGTCACATGGGAGTAATTATCATCTATCAGAACTGAATCTTTGTTTCTATTTGCCAAATTGTCTTTATGTTTTCATCAAACAACCAGCAATCAAACAACCATAAACACAAATACTACCGAAACTCCTTCATAAACTGAAAATAACAGTTTCTAACCCCATCTTTTAATTAATAACCTCATCTCTTAAACCGTAAACAACCACAAAATTATTAATGTTATATGTTTCAAAAATATACTTGATCAATGGTATGGTGCAGCGGATGTATAAAAATTTACTATTTATATACATTGCTGAAGTGTTTTTTTTTTTTTCTGCATTATTCGACCCAACGATCGATTAATCCAGATGTATAAGAAAAGACAAGATTCAGATACCTTTTTTGGCTCATTCGCTCACGAATTCGAGGGAGATGGGCGTGAATATTGACTTATAAATAGCTTTTAGTATTATGCTTTCTTCACTTCTTAGTTTGGTGACTTTGAATGTTGGTGTAAAAAACTGATGTAATTTCTTCTTGTCGGACTGGAATATTCTTTATATTCTTAACCGGTTTGGTGTTAATTATATTTTCTTTTTTGATAAAAAAGAATTTGGAGAACCAAAATTCACCGTCCATTAACGAGGGCCTCATTTCAAGAGTTGATTGATCACATTTAAAGGATTTTGAACCTGAGACCTGAAAAAGAGTATACTTCTAAATCTTAAACACACACCAGGCCAACTCTTGAGGGTTACCAAAATATTAAATACATAAAATAAAAAGAAAAAATATATGCATCATTATTTAGAAAATTCTATTAATCAACAACGTACACATTTATACTGTAAAAATTCCTTATAGGTACTCTATATATGAAAATAATCTCTCAATAGTAATAAAAATTACAGTCCCGACTCGAGATTAATTATATTTAGGAATAAACTTTCATTGTAACAAGTCATTCTATATTTTTTCGATTCCATCTTAAAAATTTACGTCTCCATATAAAAATAAATGATACTCCTATTATTTATAAAAATATATATCGCTACAGTAAGTTTAAGATAGCCTAAAATATTTATCTAAGGTTGATTCTGAAACATCTTAATTTTATGATTTGTCACTACATCTTTCAACTTATTTTAGTCAAAATTCATATTAATTAATTACGTGAATTTGTTAATAAATTTATATACATATAGTATAATATGGATAATGTATTATATTGAATATTACTTTTTAAGAAAAAGTTAATATTATTCTTTGTAAAACTCTATTTAATTAGGAATAATTTTCATATAGTAATATTTTTTTCTCGATCCCAATAATATAACGGTATAAAGTTTATACGGTATATCATTGGATTAATAAATACATATGTATAATAAAAAGAAAAAAATGATTACTAAAAACATATCTACAAATTATTTAATTAAAATACGTACGTAATGTACATTTTAGTATATATGTATGTAACGTTGCATTAACTAAACGATGGAGGTTGGTAGTGAAAGAATTTCATCTCATCTAAAAGTTCGAACTTGTAAAAATGTGTAGAATATTAATTCGTTTATTTAAGTTCCCTAACATTCCCCCTCACTCGTGAACTGAAATCTCTTACTCCATCATTGGGAGGAGACCTATCGAGTGAACAATTTTATATGTGTCGAGTTGTTTTCAGCGGGAATCGAATTTTTGAACATGGACGTGAGCCTGAAGGCTCAGATACCGTGAAAGAATTTTATTTTATTTAAAAGTCCGAACTTATAGAATAATATGAAATTAATTCGCTTATTTAATTTACTAAGACGGCAATATGAGATGTAACTAATGTCAAATCATTGAAATAATAACACTGAACATTTTCTTTCTGAAAGGTAATTATACTAAACATTTTCGACAACAATGTGATTAATTAACATTGTGAGTTAATTTATTTACAAGTTATATACTTATATGTTAACGATGTCCTATCCATGCATCAAAATTTACGCTCAACATGATTAGTTTGGCATACTTGATTCATGATATTATAATTAAATTACCTATATGCTGTAATTATGATCAAACATTAACTTTGTGATGACATATGTATGCATAATTAATTATCAAACTAGTAGTATAGTAACTAGTATTTTATTACTATTAAATATAACCGTCATATTGGAAAATAAGAATGATTAATTAGCATTACTTTCTTTCTTTTTTTTTCGATTCAAAGCATTTTCTTATCAGTAATCAATTTATGTGGTTAAAAATTGTTAGGAAAATTAAATAAACGAACTAACCTCTATATATATAATTAGTTCGAACTTTTAGATAAGACGAAATTATTTTATGTACATATATGGGGTAAGAGAATTTAGCCCACAAATGGAAATGTTTGGGAAAATTAAATAATCGAATTAATTCTACACTTCTCTATAAACTTGGACTTTTCCAGATGAGACTAAATTCTTACAATAACCTACCTATACAATAGTTTTTTTTAACTGAATACATTGATTATAAATATTTACAAGGTGCCTGATTAAATTAACCTTACAATAAACACTTATAATTTTTTTAACTAGCAATATCAAATATATATATATGTGTGTGTGGAATGCAATTTTTATATGATTGCATCAAAGTCGGAATTATCTGAAATAGGTAATGACATTAACAAATGAAATTGCCAGAGTTCATCAAGTTCATCATCAAGAGTAAACTTATTTCAGCTCTAGGAATAATTAAAAGCATACTATAACAAATGAAAACACCATTAATAATATAGCCACTAAATCTACTGTATAATAATAATAATAATAATCACCATAAAACTTATGGATTATTATTCAATTCTCTTGTGCATGCCCTCCATCATCCAATTCATTTCGAGGCATTTTCATGATCAGTATCCACCTCAAAATTCAAATTCTTTTCTATATCCTTTTTGGGTTTCGAAACAGTCTCGTCGAGCTCAAAGTTGGGCTCGACGCCTTTCTTTCCGTTCTTGTAGATGAAGTACAAGATCATTTGAGTAATTCCAAATAAAAATCCCAAAACATTTGGCAACTGGATCATAGATCATGAAAAAATTAGAATTAATTAACTTTTGATTTGGGAGTAATTAATTGATTAATTAATGAATATAAATAATTTTGTACTTACCGCAATGTAGTAATCCTTAATGAAGAAACCATAGAAAAACCAACTCGTGGCACAAAGTGTGAGGAAGAATGATAGTGTAAAGGGCATGAATTCCACACTTTTTGTTCTAATGACTTGCCTCTATAAAATAACAAGAAAAATAAATATGAATTATTATTTAGTTCATTTTTTTAATCATATGAGTATAAAACGCGTGCTCACAAATGAAACAACTTATTTGTATTAAGAATGGGGAGATTTATTAATATATACATTTCGGGATTGCTATTAAGGGTGTGTTTTGAAACACTTAAAACAACTTTCAAAAGCATTTATTTTTAAAAGTTGTGAGAGTGAGCTTTGAAAATAAATGCTTCTGAAAGCTGTTTTAAATGTTTCAAAACACGCCCTAAGTACAAATGATTGCATATATATATGTACATTTGCACTTTCGAGTGCAACTTTGACTATATATGCAATCCATTTTGTACCTAGCTATTAGTAATTTTCCTTAAAAAAATATAAAAGTACTAGAAATTAATTAGGCAAAATACATCTTTAGGTCCTTAAACTATTACTTTTTGTTACGAAATGTTCCTAAACTATTTTTTTGTTTTAAGAAGCCCCTGAACTATTAATTTTTGTTTCGAAAGTTACTTAAACTATTTTTTTGTTTAATGAAGTCCCTAAACTATTGATTTTTTTTTTACGTAGTCCCTCTTGACTATGTTTTTAATCATCTAATAGAAGTGTTAAGTAAATACACACATCATCATTCTCAAAATTGTCAATATTGACCATTGTTTTACTTAATGGTTCCGTTAGATTATTTAGAAAATTCCGTCAAGAAAGAACTGCTTGAAACAAAAATCAATAATTTATGGACTTCATCAAACAAATAAATAGTTTAGGGATCTTTCGAAACAAAATTTAATAGTTCAAAACTTCTTAAAAAAATAGTTTAGGGACCTTTCGAAATAAAAAGTAATAGTTTAGGTACTAAATATGCATTTTTCCAATTAATTAATACTTGAAATTTATGGTAGAATTAAAATGAATTACCATGATGCTTAAAGGAGCAGCAAAGACAAGTATATTGAAGATGGCACATATCCATCCTACAAGAGAAACCCTTTGACGACCTTTTAAAAGCAAGTAGAGAAACTAGCAACACCACTACCATTCCTCCAAAATTTAATATGCTTATCAATCTCAATGTGCTCATCTGAAAATAATTAACTATAATGTTACATTTAATCGAAAAATTAAATTATTGCATGCATGAGACGTGATACCTTTACAAATTTATTAAGTTTGTACATACGTACGACGTACCTTGGACGACCAAGATTACAAGGTAAGTAGTCTCGATCACACATCCGATGGCGTTGATGCTTATAATCATGTAAGCATGTTTCTTAAGATAAGCATAGTATAGTAGCAATGAAGCACTGCAAAATGCCTCTGAATATGGTATTGCTTGAAACCCATCTGATGATTTCTTCTTGCAAATTGTGTAAAATGTTGGCCTAGCATGTGTAATAAAATTTCTAATTAGGAAGAAGTAATTAATTAATGCATAATATTAACTAATTAATTCCATACGAATCTTACAATGGCGCGAGAAATACAAGGAAAGATATTATATTACCTACAAAATAGCAAATACATATGATTAGATTAATTTCAACATAAATCACATATTAGGCTCGATATTAAATTGTAATAATGCTTACCAAGAAGGCCAAATATGAAAGCAAGTGTTTCATCATTTAGAAATGCCATTTATTTATTTTTCGTAAAATGAAGTCCTTAATTAATTAATTCTCTAAATCAAGAGAATTAATTGGAAAGAACGAGGGACTTGGATTTTTTGTACAAAATTTGCAAACTTATTTATAGTTGAAATTAAGCAAGTACTAGTTGAGTAGTGGCAATATAATTAGTGGTGAATGGTTGGCCTAAAATAGCCGTAAATATTTAATGCAGTTAATTATTGAATGTACGAACATTGGAGGCAAAATAATTCACCTGGTAGGTTAATTGATAGAACCAAGACATTAATTCACTTTACTCTCATTTGATTTCCTAACATTAACCTAAATTATGATTTAAGGTTAATATGAACTCAAACCTAACTCCAAATTCTATCATGATTTTCATTTTGAATTAACTCGAAATATAAAATTTTGATACTTGTCATGTTTTAAAAATAAAATATAATTTAAAAAGTTAACAAAACAAAATTTGATAATTTTGAGACCTTTTAATATAATTTATCATCTAAAACTTAAAATATATCTTCTCTTTAATTAGACTATGAATTTTTTTTTTTTCATGTTGGTCATAATTCTAAGTGTATTTGCATGGGCTACGGGCCATATTGTGAAAACCCATAAATCGATACACATATACATTCCTTATGTATCCCATTTATTACAAAGTGGTTAACATGACTTCACCTCATATCTCATGTATAATTTTAGTGAAAGCTGGCCCATGACACAAGGAAGATCACAAGAGAATGGCTTTTAGAATAAGGAAAAGGGCCCAAGTCCATTGCGTTATAAGCCTTTCCGGCCCATGCACAATGTTTTCCCACCCTTCATCAAACTATCATTGATACTTAAAGTAGGATTAATTCTTCATTCAATAAAACCAAATAAATTTAAATATTAACCTAATTTATTGAAAGAGGAGTAAATATAAAATGAAAGGTGAATGAAGCAATCATTTAACATCAAACTAACTCGATATTCGACAATAACTCTATTAAAAATACAATTCAACACGAAATCCTCTCAGACAGTCAGACTGTTTTCATCGCCAAGACTGAAACTCCCGATTAGATAAATTAATAAAATTATAGTCAACGAGATCTTTACATCTGAAACTAAACTCAAAAATTAAGGAAATGAAAGAGTCTAGAAAATCTCACATTTTGAAAGTTGAAGAAAAAACATGGTATCACTAGGTCATATTTAAATGGAACTAAATCCGTAAAAGAAATATTTCGATTAGATGGTCACATAATAGATTTTATAGTATACACTAGTTATCTCAAGTTTGATAGAATGATTAATTAATTTAATTTGGAACATGAAATTTGATTTTAAGCCAGAAAAAGATTAACGCCGAAAATGACACAAAACCTAGACATCAATGATTATAATTATACTTTTTACTTCTTTAAAAAAATTAAAATAACCAAAAAAGAAAAAGAAAAGAAAAAGGAGAGATTACAGTACACAGTGATTGTGATATAGCCATGTGTTGAATTTCAATGGGTTTGATCGTTCCAGATATCCAAAAATATATATATATATATATATCGAAGTCGCCATTGCTAAGCCTCGAGGTCTTGTGTTGTCTCTCCACTTCACTCATCAGTCATCACTCTGTTTCTGTGGAAGGACTTCAATTCAATTCGTTCCACAGAAAGCAGACAAAAACACTGTTCCATTTGATCCGATTTATTGCCAATTCGACGAATTGGCACTTGATTAGCTTTTAATCGATGGATCAGGAGCAATCTTCCGAAGCCCTAACTCAATCTGCCAAGAAGCTCAGCGCCGAAGCACCTGAATTTGTCCCCCGATCCACCGCCGCGCCGCCGCCGTCGAAGCCGGTGCAGCGCGTTTACGCGAGGTCGCCGTCGTTCGTGGCCCCTTTGCCACCGGCTTACTATGGATACGATAGCTATTATCAGCAAAAAACGATTCCCTTTTACGGGTATAATGTCAGCCCTGTGAGTCCCGTGGAGTTGGGGGCGGATCGAAGCAATGGCGGTGCTGCAACTGTGGCTGCGGCTTCTACCAAAAATGGTTTGTCATATGCTCATCTTAAGATTCTCAATCAAGTGAGTTTTCTTGATCTTTTTGCTTTGAGATGATTTGTGTTAGCTTGTTTTGCTGTGATGTTAATGTTAATTGTCAGAACCCATTATTGTTCTGTTATTCGGCTCTCAATATCTGATGCTGGTGCTTTTTAGTTGAAATGACTTGGTTTGATTGTATAGACTTGCCAAAAATCCTCGCAGATAATTATCAGTGATATGATTATCCTAATTGATTCTTGAATTCAGATGTCATGCATGGTACCTCGTGCAAAACTTCTTTAGAGAGCCACAACATGAATTTGAATTCAAATTTGATAAGCGCCATCACATTGCCAATTAGTTAATATGTAATATAGTTTATTGTTTATCTGTATGCTTGCCAATTTTTAAAGTTGATTGTTCCCCTTACTCCAATGCCCGCTTTAGTTAAAAGGGCTTTTCTGGATCGCACTAACCATTCCTCTAAGACGATATTTTTTCATTTCTTTAGTATCTATGGTTAGGGAAATATCAAAGCAAAAAGAATCAGTGTGATACATTAAGAACTGGACATGTTAATGCTTCTTATCCATTCCTCTAGAGTTTCCATTTTAAGTAGATGCCTTTGAAAGGAGAGATTTAGGCTTAGCTTTGTATTGGGTTTTTCTTTCCTGCCTTTTTTTATTAAAGGCACTTGTCGCAAGTGCCTGAGGCACGTGGCAAGAGGGGAGCAAAGGTCAGCGCCTTTTCTCTGTTGCCTCTTGCGTCTTTTTCTCCGCCCGCCAACTGAATATTAATGTTATCTCATCCGAAAACATGTTAGAACTGGTATTTAAATATAGCATCCATGCACTTAATGCAAAAGTTCGCACATTACGAGGTTTTTTTTTTTTGCTTGGTGCTTTTTTTTAGGTTTTACTAATCTAACATTTATACGAGATTGTGCCTCTGATAAACAAGACTGAGGTTACGAGGCTGGGGTCTAAGGAGAAGAATTAAGATATTGTTATAGTTGAATATTCTAAATTATATGTTTTCCTTGTGAATACTGAAATGAAGTTGCACGACAGCTGTCATTTGTGCACTAGGCTACAAGGAAAGTGAGTTTGCTGAAGGTTATTATCTCATAAACATTAGTTTTTCTTTTTAGATTTCGTGATCTAGTTGGGAGTTGGTAAAATTGGAGTGTGTCAGACAACCATGTGTTTTTTTTTTAGTTGGATTAAGCATAGATGTGGCAGGTTGGGAAATTCTTTTGTCAAACAATATGGTCTCGCATTTGGATTTTCCCTCAGAAATATGTGCTAATCTCTTTTTTAACATCAATGCAACTTTATCTACTCTTTGTTTTTATAAGCAGGAGTTATATTCAGTAATTTGGGTTTTGTTCTGCTCTGCAGGTCGAGTTTTATTTCAGTGATATAAACCTGGCTACAACTGATCAGCTATTTAAATATATGTGCAAAGATCCCGAAGGATATGGTGAGATTCTTTATTCCTTGTCTTATATATGACATTACAATCCTTGTTTGCCATCTTAGGAAACAAACTAGATAGTTGTGTTTCTGTTAATAGGTGTCGGAATTTGATGAATGGCTATTATACTTTATCTAATCAAACTTTAAGCATTTTGAATGTGCGTGGTTTATGGTGATTTCATATGCTTTATGGTGTACGTCATGAGTTTTACAAATGGGTAATGAAGGGTAGAGAAACAGACATGTTTTTTGTTCTCATTTTCTGAAATCTCAAGTAATTTTAATAATTTGAACTATATCCAGGGAATATAGTTGACGGTAAGTACTAATTAAGTCTTAACTCTTAACAATTAGATTCATCCCCCTTTTGCCTCTAATTGAAGACAGAATGCTTCTAGAGCAGGTTTTATTTTGAACAAAAGACTGATTGTAATTGTTATTTATTGCATTTTTTAAATTTACTGCTCACTAGTGGGTGCATCTCTTATCCCATTTCTTTTGCACTTGTGTTGATGGTTGTGGTGAGAAATAAAGGAGGAGAAGAAGAAGGAAATATGTTGGGATCTGAAGGGTGGCTGGGTTCTGGATTAGTGGTGTCCTATCAACTTTATTTTCATATGAATCGGTCTCGTATTTATTGGGTGTTGGCGATTTTGGTCCCATACTAATCAATTTTCTCAATTAAGACATAACTTTTAATATAATGCAATTATAGTCCTATATTACGAGCTTGCAGAATGTTTGCACATGGCATTCACAGAGCTGCTGGAATTCCATCTAGCAAACGGACTAATGACTTGGCATCGCTTATGCAGCATAATGAGACCCAAACATATAATTTCAATTAAAAAAATTTAAATAAAAAATTAATTATAATTCCTAAAACAAAAAATTGTCAACATAGGACTAAAATTGCAGCATTTTAAAAATTGTGGGACTTAATTGAGAAAATTGATTTGTACCAGACTAAAATTGCCAACAATAGGACAACGTTTGTAATTTACTCCGTGTGAACAACTTAAAATTTAAAGTCTTGGTTTTGTGGAAAATTGATCTGTTAAAAAAAGTTAGTATAACAATGATAACATTTAATAAATCATTTGTCATTCAATGTTTTTCACAAGATTATGTGCCCGTTGACATAAATTTGTTAACTAGTTAAAGTTACTGCTTTACTAACTTTAATAAATTCTCCATTTTTTGTTCATGCAGTGCCACTTTCCGTCGTCGCATCGTTCAAGAAAATCAAAAGTGCTATTAGCAGTAACATCCAGCTTGTCACTATTCTTCAGAGCTCAAGAAAACTTGTAATCATCTTTAGAAATTTGTATCCATTTTACAAGAACGATTTACATTGGCTTTATACTTAAGTTCTTTAGTTTGTTTGTTTCTGCAGTTGGTCAGTGAGGATGGCAAAAAAGTTAAACGCCAGAATCCATTGAGCGAGTCGGATATGGAAGAACTGCAAGTAGGTTACACATTATGTTTCTCTCTTCTTTTTTTAATCTGAGATAATGCTTACCATTTTTTAATTTATTGTTGTACTGGAAATAGTTAGGGCTTAATTGCAGATAAAAGTACAACCTTTTTACAAATTGCAATCTAATCTTAGCTTTTGAATCTTGATAAACAAAACCTCAGCTTAATTATTTTTTAACAATTAATTAATTGTCATATCTGGGCAGGAGCGAACATCTCCACTGGTTCAAATCGCAAATTTTTTTATCATATTTTTTTTTGAGGTTTTTCACCAAGAACCAACAGTTTAGATTAGACTGCAACTTGCGAAAAGGTTATGATTTTATGTACAATTAATCCAATACTTAATATATCCTAATCGCTTCTGCTTGATTGGTTTCTTCTTTTTGTAGTCTCGTATAGTCGTTGCTGAAAATTTACCTGAGGATCATTCTCACCAAAACCTCATGAAGATCTTCTCATCTGTAGGAAGGTACATGTTGCTCATCTCTTGAATGACAAAATGCATATGTGATAATTTCAACTAATCTTATGAATATGTGGATTTTTGCTTTCTTATGCATTCTTATGCACTTTTGAATCTTTGTATCAGTGTGAAGTCAATTCGTACATGCCCGCCTCAGAATTCCAACAATGGCGCCTCATCTATGTCTAAAACAGGAAAAGGGGATGCGATGCACTTAAGTGGCAAGGTATATATTTGATGAGCAAGTTTTGGCCTGTGGCTGTTAATCAACATAGACTAGCATATGATTCCATTCAAATATATTGTTTCTCATGCAAGGAAAAACATTTTTGTTTTTCTAATGGCTATTATGGAAGCTATCACTATTTGGTTGAAGTTCATGATGTTTAGTATGCTTGATAACCAAGATCTTGTGCTCTCTTTTTTAATATTATTATTATTATCCTGAATGATATCTGCCTTTGCTTAATACTTTGTTTGAATGCAATTGATTAGTTGTTAACCATTGACTTCAATCTATTCTACTACATATACCATCAGCTGATATTGAAGCTTTTATTTGTGCTCATTCTTTTCAAGATAACACATTCTTAACCTGTGCAATTGATACTTTCTTGTAGTTTCATGCATATGTGGAGTATGAATCCATTGAACTAGC
This sequence comes from Stenogyne calaminthoides, assembly GCA_037126765.1. Taxonomy (NCBI): domain Eukaryota; kingdom Viridiplantae; phylum Streptophyta; class Magnoliopsida; order Lamiales; family Lamiaceae; genus Stenogyne; species Stenogyne calaminthoides. Next base: position 50,471,649 of record JBBCBC010000003.1, read on the forward strand.
AGAGAAAGCGGTAATATATTATTTCTCCTTTTTTAATTGAATTTTCCATCATTTCACTCCAACCCCCTTTTGGACGTGGTTTGTTTTCTTTCTTTGCAACTTGATACCTATATTATATTTATATTGGTTTCTTTGTAGGTTGTGGAATTAACGGATGAGGGCAATTGGAGGAACACACTAAAAGTTCGTTTGCTGCTCAAAACTGCAGTATGTACAACTTTTAGTTATTTTGAAAATCAATATCAATGTTTTAGTGAAAGTAAATATTGGTGGCATTGATTTAGAAATCAAATGCTAGTGTCATAATTGTGTTTTTATCGAGTTAATGTCAATTTACATTCTGTAATTTAGGGTGTATCCAGTGAATCATTTTTCATTCTACTTTATCAATATCAGTTCCAGGGTCTCCAATTTCAGTCTTTTTTTGTCTAATTTTAGTCCTTTTCCACAGGACTAAAATTGGCCACCCTAGGACTGGAATTGATAATGTAGTAACAAAAATGATTTATATTTGCAATTGCATCCACCCTAAGTTACAGGACTAGAATTGATAATGTAGTAACAAAAATGATTTATATTTGCAATTGCATCCACCCTAAGTTACAGGAAGTAAATAGATATTAACTCTGTTCAACAATAATGATTAATTACATGGGTAATTTGTATTATAAATTATCTACAACAGTGGTAGTCACTCTATAGACTTTACTAAATGCATCTTCTTCTTGTATAATTGAAACATTTATTATATGCATCTTCTTCTTAATGGACAATTAAAACAAAAGCAATGGAAAATGGTAAGAACACACAATTTGGTGAAAACTAGACCAGTTAAAGTTTTGATGTTTCTTTTGAACTGAATTGATTGTGTGAATCATACATTTAGCTCTGATGCATCTATTATGCTCCAAGCAGGTAAAACCTACACAAGTGAGAGCAAAGAAAGAAGGTCATCCTAATGGCAGGAAAGATGAGACAACTACTACTGAGATGCAATGTTTCAAGGAGAATCAATTAGAAGATGCAATTCCCCAATCTGATTCCCAGCTTCATGACCAACAGGTAAGGCCACTTCAGAATCTTTTTTAACATCAAACTAAATTTTGTTATCTTTTATACGCGAGGTTCTAAAATTTCTAGTACGCTTCAAATTTTGTTTGTTAGGTAGGGATACAGTAAGTGGAGTCATAGCTCATAAGTAGGGACTTGCATATTGTCAAAAATTCTACATGTATCTTTCTCAAGTCTGATGTCATGATGATTCTTAGGTTGCATTTGGACCAAAGTATATTTTGATGAATTTTGAAAACCGGATTTGAGATTTTGAGATCTGAATCCGGTTCTACTTTGGGATTTTTTAGAATCCGGATTTAAAACCAAATACAAACCATTGCATCAACTATTAACTTATATTCTTGAGTTATCCCACTCTATAGTTATCAACCACCTAGATCATCATAACCTAAATTCTCATGTTAACGATCCCAACACAACTATAAGCTCATCTGTACTGCTTCGTATTCTGAATCAAGACTAAGAATTTGTTTATCCTTCTTCAGTGGGAAGATAATGGAAGCAGCAACACACAAAGGAGAGGGCGCAATTACAATGGCAATGGCAATGGCAAGAGTAAGGGCAAGGGTAAGGGACAGAAACAAGGGCAGGGACGTGGGGGACGTCAGATGAACGGAGGCAGCAGCTCAGAGTATCCAGTTCTAGAAGCTTCCGAGGGTAGTGAGAAGCATAGCGTAAACAGAACAAATCCCGTCCCTCGTATGCCAGATGGCACTAAGGGCTTCTCCATGGGTCGAGGAAAGCCCCTAATTGCTTAAGGCCGTTGCTGTTTACAAGTGTCGGGACGTATGTGTTGTAGGAATGTAGCTGGTAAGAAGATAGCTGCATATAGAGGTTTGTGTTGAGTGATGATTGAATGGTGAAATTTGGAGAACCTCTGATGGACTCTACTATTATGGTATGGTTCCATTTTCACTGTATATATACTCATTATCAACACAGGATTCTGCTTCTATATTATACATCCAACATTTGAGTGGAAGTAAAAGGAAAAAAAAAAGTTGAGCATTACTATTTACTAAATACTGGTACTCTCTCTCTCTCTCTCTACAATATATATATGTTTGATCAATATTATTGGCATAGTTTATTGTGTTTACCACCATATATTACAAAATATAGAAATGATACTCCATATAGATATAGTTGTTTAAATCTATCTTCAAACAATGTATGCATATGTGCTTCAGTTGTAAAATATTATGGAGGCACACTTGCTCGAGACGAAATATAATTTGACACGACGCTTTAATATTTTAAAAAGAGATGAGTGTTGATTAATTTGTGTTATTTTGTACGAGTTTTTGTCTAAGATAAGTAGATTTGTGAGTGTACACTGTACACCCCTCCATGTTAAATTTGATTTTAAGGTGTGAGATTAATTTGAATTTCGACCAATGATCTTATAATCTTTTTCATCATCAGCACCATTTTTTGCTTGGGAAATTTAAGTTAAAATCGTGGAGTTTTTGTAGATGTAAATCCAAACGTTTGAAATTCGACCAGATCCAGTAATTAAGATATAAAGATCCGGATCAAGCTAAAAATCAAAAGAAAAGAAATTTGGCAGCAGTTCTCACATTTTAATTTTAATTTATCACGTTATCATCAAATTAATATTCCCTCCAATTCATATTAATTTGCCGTTTAGAAATAATTCATACAATTTTTTTATTAAATATGTATAAGGTGACCTCTTTATCCTTGTATTTATTTTGTATGGAGTAAATTATCTTAATTAATGCTACTACGACAACAAATAAGTAGAATGATAATATTAGAATATGTTATTTAATTTTTATGAAATATTACAATTATTTTGGGATAAAATAAATTCACCATAAACCAAATAAAATGGGAAATTTTGAATTGACCCAGGCGCCAAAGAAAAGAATGAAGAACATGGACGAGAAAGGAAGAAGTCCACTGCAAAATCTCCATCTCAATCAACTCCAATTCCACAAATTGAGTCATAATTCGTATTCTAGTTCTAGTTGTGGTACTGTAAGTTCTGGAGATGTGATAGAGAATAGCTCTGTGTTTTCGGTAGGATGTTTAAGTAGTGGAAATATCATTCAGACACCAAACTCGGGCTCAAGCTCGTATGGGAATGTTGGATGGTTTAGAAAGGATGCACAACATGAAAATGTAGTTCGGTTTGAAATTGATTCGATAGCAGAAACTCTAAACGCTGTGAGCATCTCACCTATAAATGAGAGGTCGGGTCTGATCTCATCCGGTGATTTCATTATCCCCATTCGAATTCAAGAAAATGTGGACAGTGTTTGTTCTTTGGTTTCTGATTCCACATTAGACTTAGAGAGCTTAGCATTTTCTCAGGCAAGGATATCATGGAGAGATGTATTAGTGTGCAAAGTTGATGAAAACGATGAATCTGATTGCACCCCGTGTTTGTTCGAAGAAAATGATCTGGGTGTAAAGTGTTGCTTAAGACCTCGTTTGGGGATTGAGTTTAGGGAAAATGAAGATAATGTTGCAAAAATGAACCTTGATGCATCGCCTATCGTTCTTGAGTATGAGCAATGTATATCAGTACGAGGAAAGGAAAAATTGTGTGAAGATGGACGAAATGCATGTGCGGAATCCATAAGCACTAATGGGGGTGACTTAGCTGCTTCTTGTGATTCAGATTGCACGTAGCTTTGGGAATATCAGGTCATTTAGTCACAAACGAAAGTAAGTTTCTTGGTGTTTTTTGCTATTTAAGAGGCACCTTCCTCTTGTTTGTTCTTGAAATTAATCTCATAAGACTGCTTGAAAATGGTTTTTTTTTTTTCAACTTTGCCGTTTTCTTAATTTTTGTGATATGTTTCATTTAGTGAGATACAAGAATCTATATAAAACTCCCAAATGGGTATATTAGTCCATTTATGCAAATAATTACATGACTTTCTTAATCTATGTGAAACACCCAAAAACAACAGTAAAATTGGAACGGAGAGTAATTTATAGCATGCTAGACGTTAAAATTAGCAAATTGTAGGATTTGACATGAATTCTCTTGTTAAATTCTTGAGCATCTTGCTTCACTTTTGGGTCATGTTTGTTTCATTTGAAGATTAACTGGAAACGATTATTTCCACTTGCATTTCTTGTCTGAATCTGAATCGACATTTTCTTGCAGGCAAAGAGCTGGCTGGCTCAAGGTTCCCATGCCGATAAATGAGAGCTCATGAATGGATGCAACTTCCTTGATTTTCAGCCTATTTCTCTCAGAGATCAATCATCAAAGTGCTTTGCCATCAACGCTCAAAATCCAAGTGCAAATTTATGGTATAATCGTCTTTTAGGATACTGCATGAAGCATCCTTTCTTTGTGATTTCTTTCCAGAAACAACTTGAGAATTATTAATTGTACAAGTTCATGTATAGTTGTTTCAGATACAGAGAATGTTGTACTGGAATTGGAAGGAATTCTACTGTTGTCTACTACATTTTTCTATCCATCTTGCTTCAAGTTCTTTTTATGATTCAATTTTTTTATTTTTTTTATCTAAGAAATGGTGACGAAATGCTGCCGACCACCAAGATAAATTCAGATTCTAATCGCTTGGAAGCCGTGTATTTTTATGATTCAATATGTCTACATATACGCTGTACTATACATTAAGAAATTAAACTGGTCATGATATAGAACCCTGAATTCCTTACCAAAAAAGTGTCCATTAAAATCATTAGTTTATTGAAAAGAAGATGATTAGATTAATTTGAATGGGGGTAGGAATTGATGATTATTTCAACAAGCCATCATGTAATAAGATACTACTACAACTTTAGCATTGAGACTTAGTTGTAGATGATGTCAAGTAACAGCTCAACTGTCGCTTTCAAAATAGCTTACATTTTTATGTTATAAATTGCAAAATATAAATATGGACAAGATAATCTCAAGTTTGCCTTCCTCCAAAAAAAAAAGTCAGATATCCTACTCATGAATTGATAAGGTTGTAAATTAATCGAGTTTAATCAATCAAACGTATGGTTGTTGAAAAAGATGGAAGAAAATTGAAATTAATTTAATAAAATCAAAACAGAGGGAAGAAAAGTAAATTGTTGAAAAAGATGGGGAAGACTTCCACTAAAACATTTTGTTGGCAATAATAAGGATCAGTTCGGCAATCTTAATCTTGGAAAGCTACTACCTTTGACCAAATCAATTATATTATTTTATGTGAAAAAATAGAAGAAAAATAGAAGTTATGCATATTTTGTCGGTCCCACAAAGATAAACCACTTAGTATATTTAATATATTTAATATTTTATTTTCACCTTTTTCCCTATTTAATGTATTTTATTTTTTCTCAAATTAATATTTTACTATAATAAGGGCAAAATGGTAAAATCAAGCACCTGCTGAAAATTGAAATTTTGCCTTCTTTCATCAATTTTTTGTAGCCTAAATTTGTTGTTATAATTATGAAGTTTGGAATTAATCGGACATGATTCAAGGAGAAGCTTTGCTGCTATTTTTTTTTAACAAAAAAAATTTTACCTAATTGCGAAATTGAAAATTGTTTTTTAATAAAAATACGTTTTCTAAATATATATGTATACATTTTTTTTTATTTTTTGTAAAAAGGCTGATAAATGATAAGGGACTCCACTATTTTTTATATATTATTTGTTGAATCAATGTTAATTAATATGCATGGCTGGACCAACATATAAAAAGTCATCGTCGATAATTACTTTTAATACATTAATTCTTGCTCTATAAAACTAATTAACTACAGTATAGTTCTAGAAGAGTTATGTACACCAAATTATATATTTGTACTATTGAAACGTGTATATTTCATAGCAAGTGTAAATGTTCATTAATGAAACATTGGCCAACATTGTGTTCCTATAGCATCAACGGAATTGATGTATGCACGACAAAAACAAACACGCTCTAAATTATGAAGCATGGTAAATTGTTAAGAATTAATGGTAGGAGGATATAAATGGAAAGGCTGTATAATTATACTAACCCTCTGTCCCACGAGATAAGCCTATAATTATTCTCTCACACATTAAAAAGTAAAATTATTATAATTAAATTATTAAAATTTTGTTTTTCATTTTTTCTTCAATTTAGGAGAATTTTTTTTGTTCTATCTAATATTTTTAAAAATAATTTTTCCTTTTTTATTTTAAGTTGATTTGTAGTCCGAGCTTTTTTTCAAGCTTTTTGAGAAAGAAAAATTTTTTATTTTGATCAAATTAAAAAACCAAAATGGAAATTCGAGATATTAAAATGGACATTCGAGATATTTAATGAATGATGTTGAATTAAACACATAAATCAATCATCAATTTTGCGGAAGAAATAAAGGAAGATAATGGTCATTTCCTTTATTTTTTTATTGAAAATTAAACAGAAACCAACTATTTAACAAGTTTCATTACATTTGGTCTCAATTTGTGACTATTCAGTTTAAGTAAAAGATGGCGTGTTCTGTGCTTCCATCTTGTTTAATAGATCATAAGTTTTTTAAAATTTATTTAAAAAGAAAAAAAGAATCTTAATTAAATTCCTACCAACGTTTATTAATAAAATATATAATAATTTAATATGTTTCTCTTTTTTCATCAAATTTCCAAAAAAAACCCTCAAAATGGAAGGATTGATTTCAATGGTGTACCAGGGCAAATCGCCGCCACCATTGAATAAGAGCAAAACCCACTCGAAAATGGAACAAGAATGCCTATCTTCAACTGCAACTAAAAACCCAAACTTCAAAAAACCCCATAGCATCATTAAACCCACATAAAAGATGATGATCATCATTATTTCAGCACAAAACAGAACCTCACACCGGGCCAAGCCATATATTCCTCCGGCGACCATGAAGAAACCACCACCACCTTGGTGCCCCCGCCACAATTCATGGAAGCTCCTAATTGGGCATTTTTTTTTAGGTGGGTTTTTTGGTTTTGAAATTAGGGCATATGGCATTTCTTGAAATTATGGTGTTTGGACATTTCTTTAAAATTAGTGCATTTGTTGAAAATTAGGTTTTTATTTTGATTTTGAAGTCACAAAATGTTCTCATATGTCATTTGGTGAAATTTAATTCTTTGAAATTTTCATTGGACCATAATTTTATGATTGTGATCTTTTGTTATATTCATGATTCTTGTATAATTAATTGCAAAACTTGGTTGCGTAAAAATAGAATGAAAAATTTGGGATAAAAGAAGAAAGAATTTGATTTTTTGTTCTTGTACTATGATATGAACATTTGGAAATTTTGTCTAATTTTGGTACAGTGGTTAATAAACTCATAACTAAGATGTTTAGATATTTATGTTATTTTATGGAATAAACTTTAGCTTATTTTTCCGTTAGGAAAAGTAAATTGTTGAAAAAATATTATTTGAATGATTTCATTTGCAATAATAAGATAGTTATACTGAATCTTGGAAAGCTACTACCTTTTTTTCAAATTCATTATAATATCATTTTATAAAAATGGAATATTAGTTTGCATTGCTTTTTAATATTTTCTTGTTAATATTCAATTTTTATTCTTAAATTAGCTAAAAAAACTCTAAAGTCAATAGCATAATCTCAGTTCTAGTTCAAGGTTTGTTTTATCCTTAAAAATTTAATATTTGAAATTAAAAAAATTATTTTTAAAAAATAAGGATCCAAAAACCTTTGCAAGCGTATATATATATCCCTTTTCAAATAATTCCACAACAAACCAAAATAACCTGCGGCAAGAATATAACAAAACACGCTTTGAATTTTAATGTTTTAAAAAATAAAAGTTAAGTTTTTCAATGCAATGGAAACTTAAAAAAAACTGCCAACCACAAGTTTTTATCAATAATAACAACAATAATAATAATAATCAATTAAGTTTAGCCAAGTGTTCAAAAGTTGATTGTAGTCCGGGTTTTGTTCAAGCTTTTAGAAAGTGTGTCAAAACCAAATCAAAATTGTGTTTGAACTTTCTTTATACTGATACAATTACTAAACACACGTAGATCATTAAAATTGCTGGGAAAGGAAACATTATCATTAATTTTTATTTCAAATTAAACAGAAACCACTCCAAGTTTCTTACATTTGGTCTTAGTGTGACTATTCAATTTAAGTAAAAGATGGCGTGTTCTGTGCTTCCATCTTGTTTAATAGATCATAAGTCTTCGAAAAAATTATTTAAAAAGAAAAAGAATCTTAATTAAATTCCTACCAACCCCATATAAATCAAGAATTCTTCTTCTTTTTTCACATAAATTTCCCACACCAAAACCCTCAAGAATGGAAGGATTGATTCCAATGGTGTACAGATCATTGAAGAAGAGCAAAACCCGTCGAAAATACGAATGCCTATCTTCAACTGCAACTGCACAAACTTACAACATAGCTGATTTCTACATAAAAGATGATGATCATCATTATTTCAGCACAAAACAGAACCTCACACCGGGCCACTATAAGGTCTCCGGCGACCACAACCACCACCACCGCCGCCACAACTCAGAAGCTCCGGTGGGTGGTTTTGCGGTGGAGGAAGTGGCTGCTAATAAGAAGCAGCTTGTGAGGTTCAGGAGTCACAGAATGTTCTCATGTGTCACTGGTGCATAATTCTTTTCCTTTTCTGGACCATAATTTTATGATTGTGATTGTTATATTCATGTAAATATTGCAAAACTTGGTCTTGGAAATGAATGGAAATATGGGACAAAAGAAGAAAGAATTTTTTTGTTCTTGTACTATGTATGAACATGCAAATTGCAAGTTAATAAACTCATAACTAAGATGTTTAAATATTTATGTTGGTTTATGGAATAAACTTTGAGCTTATTTTCCGTTGGGACTACAAATTCATTAATATTATTTGAATGAAATCATTTGATGCAGATACTTATACTGAATTGTTTTTCAACTTCATTACTAATATCATCTTATACAAATGGAATATTATTGGTGCATATTTCTTTCTCTAGCTCAAAAAACTCTGCAGAATCTCAGTTCTAGTTCAAGGTTTGTTTTCTTCAAATTTAATATTCTGAAATAAAAAATTCTGGCAATAATAAGGACAAACAATTGCAGCGTATATCAAATCTTTCTAATTCCACAACAAACCAAAACAACCTGCGGCAGAATATAACAAAACACGCTTTCATTTTAAATTAATGTAGTTAACTTCAATGCAATGGAAACAAACAACTGCCAACCATATAACTGTTGGAGAATTATTTGTCCGGATCTATTCGGGATGAATATTTAAATACAAATTTAATTCTAATAATTATTACTAGCATGAATTAATCCTAAATTAATTCAAATAATAATTCAACAACAAATCATGCATATAAATAGTTCACGTAAATCCTATGCATGTGAAATTACTACGAGTTTACGTGACCGTACCTCTTGGAATGACAATGGTCTCGTCGATGAAAACACACCAAAAGACATTCCCAAGTATTCCCTAGTCCTTGCTCGACAATCCCGTGGAAGGATACTCGCGAACAATTAACAAAAGGAAAAATAAACTTTGTGTTGCACCACTTTTGTGGATTTACTAATTTTTCCAACACATGGAATTGTACTTGGGAATGAAAGAATCATCCCCTATTTATAGATAGGGTGGTGGTCGAAATTTTGGGGAAAAAACAATGTGGGAAATTTTTTTCTTGATCTCCAATAAATTTTGAATATATCTCATATATTCTTTTCTCCATAATTAAAATATTCCACAAAAATCTCACCTTATCTTGTTATGGCCAATTTTCGAAAAATTAAGAGACAAGATTCCAAGATTTGAATCTTCTTGAATTTATGAGATATACTTGTATTTCAAGAAATACATATCTTTCATAATATATTTTTAAGAAAATCAAGAAAATCTTTATTTCCCTTAATTATTTGAAAATTTCGAAAATCTCACTATGAATAACCAAGTGGGAGATTTCTTGAATTTAATGAGATAATCTTGTATTCCAAGAATACATATCTTCATTCCATAACAAAATTCAAAGAAAATCTTTCTCCCTTTTTATCCATAATTTTCGAAAAAGAGAGGAAAAATAAGCAACAAAATTTATTTTATTTTTAAACACGTTTTTTGGTTATTGGACTTTATGTTGAAATTTCTTGAGGGACCTTTGAGGATAATTAAGATTGGACCTTCCAACGCAGAAATTATCAATATTGAGCCACAATATTATTCAAGCCCATAAATATTAATTAATCTCACTACATAATTAATATTCAAGACTATCCATCTTAACCCATATTACAGTTAATATGGCTCGAGGTTATTATTTTAAAGTATTTAAGATTATCTAGCCCATTAATTAATTCAAGCCAATTGAAATAGCTTTTCCATTAATTAATATATTTTATCCTTGGTAAAAGAACGGTTCAACATTATTATCCATATAGGAAACTAGTTCCACTTGCAAGATTTGGTATGATAAAACTTATGAACCTCCCAGAACCAAATCGAACAAGCGTCTACTTGCACACGATTCTCAAGTATTAAATCTTAGCAATCGCGTGTGACCAATAATATTGCCCAAGATATAGAGTATTGAATCTCATTGATTCTCTTCCCGTAATAAGTCAAAGCAATAGTTTACTAACCAACATAATCCTATTTAAGGACGAAGATTAAAAAAAACTAACCACCGAGGTCTAATTCTTCCTAGTTCGATTACGAAGAATTTGTCCTCTCATGAAATCTCTTCAATCATCGATCATTATGCACTAGTGTAATCTCTTGGTCAAGACAAACCCAATCTGAGTCTTACACTACAACCTTTCACGATGGATTGTTCATTTTCATCTAGGTCGTGAATGATGTACTTTTAGTTACAAGGAACTGTTAATTTAATCTTCTGTGATCTGGTATTACTAAATTAACTACAATGTAACATGTACTATTTTCTTGAAACAGTTATAAATAAATATATGTAACATTCGATGATATTTAAAGCATCAGTGATAAACAATTTATTTCAGTAAATAAGTTCGAAATTCAGTCTGATTATACAAAGTAAAAGCATACTTTCCAGTATAATCCCAACAATAACAAAATTTGATGAAATCAAGAACGAGCATACGCAGCATATAACAAGGCGGAACCATCGAAACCCGAGAAGAAGAAAGATCAAAGCATGGAGAATTACCGTCTTTTTCTTGCTATAATCCTGGCCGTTGCTCAAGCCGCCAGCTCCGTACACATGAACAGCCATCTCCTTTGCAGCCAATGCAGAGCATGTGATACGGATGAATGTCCAACGAGCGATTCGTATCCCCACATGACTGCATTTGACGACACTCTTACTGTGGGGGCGTTACAGTCCGATTATGTCTCTTCAGACGACAGAGGGGTTTACTCGGTGCCCAATATTGTAGGTGGCAAGTCGACCAAAAATAATTCCTACTTTGGTTGGGAATCCACCTCCGGTTCAGCTTCTGGCTATCATAGGTAAATTTCGAGAATTAATGATCATAATTGAAGCTCAGAAAACGTAGGAAATAGTTTTTTTGTCCCGTAAGTTATCCTCCTATTTCGATTTTAGTCCTTTCGAGTTTTAAGAATTAAAAATAGTCCAGTAGCTTGCAATTTTTTGACATTTTGGACTGTACAGGACTATTTTCAATTCTTGAAAGTTGTCAGGACTGGAACCAAAATAGGGATAACTTACAGGACTAAAAGAAATTATTTTCCCAAATACTTATCGTAATAGGCTACAATACCCTGGATCTGAATCTGATGAAGTATTTGCAGAGCATGATTCTGAAAAACATAGTTTTCTAAAATTAAATATCATTAAGATTAATAGTATTGCAATTTATGTTTCTCTCTATTGGATGAATACCAATTAAACCAATTTAGATTTTTCTCCATTTAACTGCTTTATAATTTACTATATAACCTAGCTACTAAATCTAATTCAATGCATATTTTCATCCATTTGTCATGTAAACAATTGATCTTATGTTTTCAATACAAGTCAATCGAAGAAAATTATAATAAACCAATATCTTGCGAGAGTATTAATAAGCTAATTTTATTAAAAACGTACTAATATTGTCATGGATAAGAAAATTATGTTTTTTCTTTATTGTGCACTAAAAGAGTTATATCTATCTGTCTTATTAACATTGAAATTATGAAATTGGACTGAGTCTTGACAATCTAAGTAACTTTATACATCTTGTTTAGATTATTTGAATAAATTTCTTAGCTTCAATTTTCATCATTAAAAATAGATTTATAAACCGTAGGACACCAGGCTCGTGTTGACATTGTTTTAAATTATTGTCCTAAATTCCCAGCGTGAAAATATAGTGTCTGAAGTATAAATTGAAATGTACACCTAAAGACAAAAATACATATGTACAGCAGCACATCTAGCTATAAACAACGCGAAACTGAGTTCATATAAACCTTTAAGCAAATACTTATATGCAACAGTTGCACAGTGTACCTCAAGTGCGTTTTAAAATGGTACTAGTTGTTTTAATAAAAAGTATTAGCTGGTCAGTATTAGCTGTTTTCACTGAACAGTATGGAAAAACAGATTCAGGAACTATATGGACAAATGCTCAGACAAGACATATCTTACAGTTGACAGGCATGGTGTAGTAAAACTTCGAGCCTTGAAAAATTTGAGTAATTTGGCAGATGCAGACTGGAAATCATTCAATCCTCCCAAGAAGCTGAACCATCAGGAATTCAGATTCTGGGTTTCTCATAGTACAGGAAAATGTCTTACTGTTTTTGAAGGAAAGACACATAAACGTACCGTAGGTGTTGCTGATTGTAAATTTGATGGTGCTAATCCGCTCCAGCTATTTGCGTTTCGTTTCCATTACCACAAAGCATTCTGCTGTTGTGGGAAGTTCAATGAGTGATTGTTGGTGAAATCGAGTATCTGCAATGATCAGGTTGCTGAATATGTAATAACAAAAGTTATTTCTAATTTAACGAGCAAAATAAATTTGAGAGATATATATGAAGATGGACTCTAGCAGCATCAAATTTTATTATATTGTGTACACTTGATGAAACAAACCTGTACTTAAGATGACATAATATATTACAGGGGACAATATTCTTTAAGCAATATATAATTTACAATTATGAAATTAAAAACTCAGGAAACAGTCTCAGCTAAATCGAGTTCCCATTGTCATTCAGAAAGATTTCACAAGAACTTTACAAGAGTGAAAACGTCGGCAAATAATCAACTTTGGCTTTGATACTGGGTTTGCACAAGGCAATTTGTTACAGAAATTTCTTCGCATTAAACCGTTTAATGTGTGCAACTGAAAAGCCCTCAGCATAGTTTTGAGCAATGAGTAACACTCTTGTAAACCAGTTGTACGGAGCAACTGTATCAGTGAAAACAACTAATATCATTTAAAAATACACTTAAGTTGCACGGTACACCTGGTGCATACAAGTTTCTGTCTTGATCAATTTGTGTAACTGTTGAATAAAGATTGCTACAAAGTATAAATACTAGATGTCTATGCTGCAGAATTTATAGAAGTTCACTTATGGTTTTAAACTGTAGGAATTGCTTCTTCTACGTTCTTAATCCCGTTCAGACATGGAGGTTTAGCCGCTCCAAAGTAAAAGAAGGCCATTATCTTGGACAACTCGTCAGCTGTTCGGATTGCTGAAAACCAAATAATGTAAAATCAGCCAACTAAGTTATTAAATATCTCATGACGGCCCAAAACAAACACAGTATGCAACTTCACCTTTCTCACGGTATAAAATCTTCCCTGCTTTAGTGAAAATGAGCTGTGGGAAGACAGAGACTTTTAGAGCAGACACCAAATCGAGCTCGCAATTAGCATCTATTGCAACACACTGTTTTCTGATGCCCATCAGTATTGTCTCAAATGTAAGGTTAATATATAAATAGATTGTATAAAGAAGCTTTGCTTACTCGTGGTGATGGTAGCCTGCAGTTCCATATAATATTCACAGCTTTCTCTAATTCATCACGAACCCTTTCATTCACCTTTGGTCTGAAAATATTCAGAATATCTTATATAAACATAAATATTGGAAGGATGTCATGTGAAGATTTTGTGTATTTAGATATATTTAAAACCAATCCAAATAGGAGAAGTAAAAGGACCTCTGATCCAGATCGTTGATGGAATACAATAAGTTCAATAATTTTAATCTAAGCGTCAATAAACTAGACCCATTATTCACAATGCAAAATATTGAACAATGGGTTACCTTTAAGTAAGAACTGTACAAAAAGTGACTCAAAAGTTGAAAGAAGAAACTTCTGCACAATCTAAACTCTAAAGAACAAACAACCTAAGCTATTCACTACTGTCCTTCAAAAAGTCATGCCAAGTGCTAGAACATAATTAACAATCAACCTTAAGCCCGAAATATCATTGAATAATTCGTAAAAGAACAGAGAATTCAGAAGTACCTCTTGTAACGATTATGTACAAGAACAACTAAAGGACTGATATCCTTGAAGATAGCCTCTTCCCATTCTGCAGTGGTTAAATCCTTAATGGGGCGAATATAATCATCATCCTTCCATACTATTTCGTTTTCGCTATCATAATTCTCATCATCATCGTCTTTCTTGACATTCTTTATGCTGATCTTGTTGAAGAACTGACCCATATTAAAACCCCACCCGTCGGCATCCTCGGGCCAATCTGGATCCTCTTCTTCAACAACAAGGGGGTAATCAGCTAAAAGCTTTTGCATCTTTTTCCTCTTTTCAAGAAGGTCCGTTTCTTCGTCATCATCTTCATCGTCAGGAACTCTACTCATCACTTCTCTAATCTTTCGTCTCCAATCCTTCAGCTCCTCTTCATCCATAACAAACGAATCCCCTTTTACCGTTTTACCCTCACTCTCGCCAGATTCTTCTTCTTCTTCATCATCGTCATCATCCCCATCACCTATCTTTAGCAATTCCTCTACTTTTGAGACATTTATACGAACACCTCGTGTGCTATTACCCTGTTTCACAAGTTTTTAAAAATATGTAGGCCATATATGTGAAGGCAAAGGACAAAGCAAGTAACAATTAAATTGTAAAAAGTACCATTAGAGGTGGGTTTATGGCTTTTGGTTGGGAGAGCCTCAAATTGGACAAACACATGACATTGGGATGATTCTTTTGTGGCACCATAGAAGCCCCAGAAAAGGGTTGCAATCTTATAGCACATTTGTCATTCAGAAATTGCAACTTTGATGTATGGTGAAGTAGCTCCATTTTCAGTAAATTCACTCAAGAATGAAAAGCCTCAGCCTTTATATCAGACAATCTGAAGTTAGAAGAAAAATTCATCAAGCAAAGAAGTGATCTTTGGAACATATTCACATATATAATTTATTTATTTTACTGAAAGTCAATACAGGTTATCGGAATGTTGAAGAGAGTATATATTAGAGATAAGTCGAACCCATTAACAAGAAGCTAGCATTCCACCATAATAGAAAACACATTAAAATTAGAAAACATAACCCAGAAGAAAAGTTCACCTTGAAGGAATTGAAACAGAGGAATCTTGAATGTCTATCTCCGCTTCAGAAGTTAACAAGAGAGTTTCTCAAGTCTCAACTATAAACCCAAAACCCCGCACCTTCAGGTGAAAGTTGAAACGATAATGCCATGTTTCTTTTTATTTTTCTTCTTTTAAAAGAATAAAATTCTTCGGCAGCTTTTGGAAATTTACTAATAAAAAACAATGCCCAAACAATGGTGTAATAAAATGGAGCTGATGTTTGTCATGTTTATTATATGGTCGAGCAATTTTATATTCCCTCCCTCCACTTGCAAATTTTATGTACATTTCTCTTATTTATTTGTCCACCAATTTTATACATACTTATTTTATTAAAAAAAAAGAATTAAAAAGATCACTTAATTATTTCAAATGTCATTGTACTTCACTCACAAACAATCATTTTATTTATAAATGGACAACACAATACCACATAATATTCTTATTTTATCTTTTTTTTTTTTAAATTTATATCACATCAATCAAGCATAAGATTTATTGACGGATGGAATATGGACGGAGGGAATACTATATTATAGATTAACGAGCAATAAATTTAATCATAAATTAACCTAAGCAACACTTTATTATTACTTTATTACAAATAAATTGATGCGTACAAATAATAGTAATACAGATAATACAGTGAACATGGTGCATAGTATTTTGTCTTTTATAAAGAGTAAAATTATATTTTTATAGAAGTGAAATATATTATATATCTACTAAACTATCCTAATTTCATGTGATTAATATACTATGTATCAACTTAGTGACAAACCTCCTTACATGCTAAGAATTCGAATACAATTGATCTTGAATTTTGTCCATTTATGTAAATACGACATTATTAAACGAGTTTAAGCAAACTTGTAACGAATTGCTTGATGCGTTTAAACTCCTATCCAAGGACAGCTCTGGATTTATAGGATCATAAGCTACAATAATAAACTGTAAAATTAGTCATAAAAAACTACAATCACATTACGAACAAACACTAATCATACAAATGAACCACAATCGATTTACAAACGAACCAACAAACCAATATAAAATAGAATACAACTCACAATATCCCCTCCAATCCAAATGCAACTTTATTTGTAAATTATATACAAAGAAAAATCAACATCACAGTATTATAATGCTCAGACGTGGCACATCGAGAGTTGTAGGATTATTTTTCGTCCAACGACGGAAGAAGCCAACGGAAGAATCCAAGTTTCGTCTTCTTATTGAGTCTCAGAGTGGATTACTTGACCAATCTGTTCCAAATCTGCTCAACGCTCCACCCCTGGCATTGAATCCACATCACTATCTTTTCGAGTTTCTCCAATGGCTCCAAACCAAACGTGTAGTACACCACGAAAGGTCTCATCGCTTGAGAAGCTGCCAACCACTGAATTACGGTTTTAACCTCTGGGTCTCCCCCAAATGCGCCACAACCCCAGTTGCCTGTTGCAACACCAATCTCAGACGGGAGGACATTTCCGTAATTTTGGTGATCAGAAAAGCCACAGAAGGCCTTGTTTGTTTCACGGAGGAGACATTCGAGTGTGTATTGTCTCTTTCCAACTCTGGACAAAGCGTCCATTGCAATTATTCTCGTCTTACGCCTTCCCATTGTGTCGAAACTCTTTTTGTCCATGTGGGGCCCAGAAAAACGGAATGATTTAGCATAGCCCGTGTAGTTTGAGAATCTTTGTGCACCAATAATCTCAATGGTCTCATTATCTGCCATTGTGGGCAGAAAGAGTAAGCTGGCAATCAGTTCTGGGTTAATCATGAAACGGATTTCTTCTTGTACACAGCCCCGACGCAACGCACCACCTCCGATAGATTTATTTGCAAAATCTACTTCAAGAGCTTCGGTTATCTGATCTTCAATTAAACCGGAAGTGTGAACCTGTGATAGATGTACAAATAGATCCATCACTAAGCTTAAGGGTATGTCTGATTTAGGCTTTTGAAATCTGGATTTTAATATCTAGTGGATTTCAAAATTCATGATGATAAATAGTAATGGTACGTGTTTGTTTTGAGATTTAAGTAGGATAAGATTTAATTTTATGTCAAATCGATATGGTGGAGAAAAAACAATATTATAGGGGTTGATATATTGGGTTTTGTATAAACTGGATTCTAAAAAATTTTGAACTAGAAGAATATTTAGCTTTCGAAATCCCAAATCCGGTTTTCAAATCCCAAAATCAAACATACCATAATAAGAGAATTAGCAGAAACTGAGGGATCCTATATGTGGTTGACCATCTACAAATTACATAGATAATCATCTGTGGATCAAAAAAACTACCATGGTTGATGAAGTTAACAGAATATCTATGAAGAGCATTGAGTTTATATTTTAACTAAATTGCATGCCAGGTTGGTTGATAATACATACCTCCAACAGGCAGAGAGAAACGGTAGACTTTTTCCAGAAATCAGGCTCTGGGTAAACAATACCAGATGGGTTGTTCTCCAAAGAGAGAACTTTTCGCTCAAAGGAGATATTCCCTATAGGCATATCCGAGCATATCTTCTCAAAATAGTTAAAGAGGCACTTGATTTTATGTTCTTGACTCACTTCATTGCGCTCGTATAGACACCTAAGAACAGAAAAAAGAGCATTAAACAGCCTTTCCCCCCAGAAGAACCATATAAATAAATAGTTTTTATGGAAAGAGGACATCATATATATACGAGATTAATTAATTTGTTGCATGAGCCTTCAAAAAAAATTAATTTGTTGCGCGATGTGATGATGTTAATAAGTACAATTGGAAAATATCTCCCCACACATAAATATTCCTGTGATGATGTTTCAGTATGGGTTTTCATTGATTTGTAAAGGCAATTATAACAGCTCACGATCTATATGCAAAGTGGAATTTGATGAAAGATGTGTACCCCTCAGCTTCATGGTTAATTTGATGTAAACTATAGTATATTCACAAATATAAGATCTTATCCCAATAACTAAGAAAACATGAAACACACATATAAACAATGAGTGAAAACATACACAAATAAATATTCAAAGTTGATAGGTCGAAGATGTTTGGCGCCTCTATCAGTTGTTGGAAACAAGCAAAAAAGAGCACAAACCAGAAAAGCAGCAATCAATTCCTGAAAGTAAGTATAAACTCAGAAAATCAGACAAAAAGAGAAAAAATGGGATTTTTAAATGTGAGAAGGAACTCATGGTTATTATATTATGACATCATCTCATTTCATAAAAATACCCATGTTTGGATGGATCTTAAAATCAATTATAATATCTCAAAATAGCTCAAAGATTTTTAATCCGTTGCAAGGTTAAATTACTTTAAAATCCTTAGCCTAAGATCATCACCCAACTAGCTCCTCAAGTAACATTGAGGTGAAAACAACTCTGTTACACTCAAGCATCAAACGTTGGTGACAATTATTGAATTTGATGCAGCATCGGACACCTAATTACTCCAAATATTCGTGTAGTGAAATAGTATTTAAGTAGGTAAAATGATCAAAGCCTTACCTGGCTGAGAATCACAATTCCTGATTGTTGAGATTCCAATAATCTAAGACCAGTTTCCATCCCCAAGGCACCTGCATTTTGATAGTGAGTCTCCAGCAACGCTGGCAATCTCAGCAGCAGATCAGCAAGTCGTGGAACCACCTCCCGGAACCACTTCTCAGCCTCATCCTTATTCATCATCTAAACATCAGCAAACACATTCCAACTCTGTAAATTCAATTTCCATGAATCGAACAAATTAAAAACCTAAATATCCAAATTAATTCTGTAAACAAGGAAACGAGAATCGTTCACTCAACTTACATCGTCGAAGAAGAGGGAGAAGCCGAGAGCGGCGGAGGGATGGAGAGGGGAAAATTGCAGAGAATTGCGGAGATCGGCAATGGCGAGGGCAAATTGCTGGCCGGAGTTGACATTGCTGTGGCTGGATCCATCGGAAATCGATTTAAGTGCTTCCGCAACCACCGGCGGCCAGAAGACGGCGGAAGATTGGAAGATAAAGGGCAAAAACGGTTGAATTGATCGGGAAACTTCGTTTCTGCACTCCATGGAAACAGAAGAATCGAATTGAGAGCGTTAACAAACTGTGATCGATCTCCCATTTTATACACTCCTTGTTCTTAGCTTCATTGGAATTTCAAAGAGGAAGAAAATGAATATAGCTCAAAGTCCAAACGGGAAGTCTCTTTTCTACGTGGGCCGCACGCCTCATGCACCTGTCTACGTGTTTTCTCAAATAACTTTTTTTTTTTTAACAGTTCAAGTATGAAGATTATTAAGGAATATTTTTCCATAGAAAATAAATAAGTACAAAGTGTCAATGAAAAATGATGAGCACTATAATGTGGATTCAGTTTATATTAACAACGAGAAGCCTGTAAAAAAAAAAAAAAAAAAAATTGAGAAGCAATTATAACTGAGTCATTAAATTACCAGTAATTTATGTCTGGATATAGTAAAGCAATACATTTCCTGATTCTGATAATTATAATCACAAACTAAGTAAAAATTTGTAAAAGTAATTCAAATGTAATTGATTCATCTAAATAAAGGAGATTTTTAAATAAAAATTAGATAAATATAACTCAACGTCTGTACTGTAGTCTATTCTACCGTACTAGCATTTTACATACAAAAAAATTTGATAACAGCCAAATCAAACTGCTGCAAACTCCGTAGATCAAACTTCAAAATCCTCACCAAAGTTTACATATACAAACTACGAATCAAAGTACATAAACCAAATTCAGAGATTTTGAAGTCCGAATATACATGCTTTCTTACCTATCTAAATCTCCATTTAACGAGCTTTTATCAAAGCCACGAACTACAGTCACGTGACATGTGGCGCATCCAAAACCATTGGATTGGATCTTGTAAGGAGGGAAGAAGCCAACTGAAGAAGCCAACACTCGTTTCTCCATTCAGCCTCTGAGTCGAATACTCCACCAAAATATTCCAAACTTCACCAACACTCCATCCTTGAGATAAGATCCATTTCACCACCATTTCCAGCTTCTGCAACGCCTCTAAATTAAAAGTGTAGTATAAAATAAACGGTCTCAGTGCTTGAGAAGCTGCAACCCACTGAATTACGGCTTTTACTTCCGGATCTCCTCCAAACGCACCACAACCCCAATTTCCCGTTGCCACCCCAATCTCACCTTCAATTTTCATACTATTTTCTATTCCATTTTCCAAAAATAGCATTTCATATTTTTGGTGATTCTGATAATCGAGAAAGCCACAAAATGCTTTATTAGTTTCACGAAGAAGACATCCAGGTCTGTATTGTCTTTTTCCAGGGTCACAGAGAGCGTCGATTGCAACGATCCGTGTCTTACGCCTTCCCATTGTGTCGACACTCTTTTGGTCCACATGGTCTCCAGAAAATCGAAATGATTTTGCATAGCCAATGTAACTTGAGAATCTTTCTGCACCAACTATCTCAATAGCCTCATTATCTGCCATTGAAGACAAGAAAAGCATACTGATGATCAATTCCGGATTGATCATGAAACAGATTTCTTCTTGTACACAGCCACGGCTGAGAGCACCACCCCCGATATATTTATTTGCAAAATCTACTTCAAGAGCTTCAGCTGACTGATCTTCTATCATACCAGAAGTACGAACCTATAACAGATGAACAAAGTCAACAGCATCCCAGATGTGTGGACCAACGAAACTTATTTATGAAATCAGATAGCTACATATAATAAGGATCAAGGAAGCTAGCATGCTTGATAAGATCAAAAAGATGATCAAGAACGAGTAGAATTTATATTTTAACTTAGATTTGTACCAGGTTGGTTGCTTATTACTACCTCTAGTGGGCAGAGAGAAACAGTAGACTTGCTCCAAAAATCAGGCTCTGGGTAAACCAGGAAAGATTGGCTGTTCTTCAAAGGGAGAACTTTTCGCTCAAAGGAAACCTTCCCCCTAGGCATATCCAAGCATACCTTCTCAAAATAGTGAACCAGGCACCTTATTTTATGTTCCTGATTCACGCCATAGCACTCATATAGACACCTACAAACAGGGGAGGGGGTAGAATGAAGCAGAATAATCACACATATAAACAGGGTTTGGAAGAAAGCATCAATAAGGAGAAAATGAAAATGCTACCGCCATTAAGAAAGAAAAAAAAAAGACATGAGAAACAGACAATAGGCGAAAACATACAGAAATAAATTATCAAAGTTGATATTTGGGAGATGTTTGGCGCCTCTATTCCTGGTCGGATACAAGCAAAAAAGAGCACAAACCAGAAGAGCAGCAATCAATTCCTGAAAGTAAGCATAAACTCAGAGATTGTTTTTGTGGATTAATGCAGCCATACTGAATATAAAAGAAATTGACCCCATTCCAGAGTTTAAGAAGGAGTTTCTTAATGGGTGAAGGAAAACATGGTTATGTACAAAGTATAATAGTTGCAATATCACTCCTTCCTTCGCATTTCTTGTTTATCTTGCAAAACAGTTTTGCAACCGACTATTTGATAATATTTTCGATTGGCCATCTTCAGCTAAGGGGGTGGGATACACTGACACTACAATTTTATTTCAGAACATATCATGTAGCTATCTATTATCTGCATCTTATCCGGCCACATCATTGCTTACTTGAACATGATAACTTTCTAGTTTCTCTATTCCTAGCATCTCTTTCCATAGGTGCATCCAATATGGTAATATGGATATTAAAAATTATCCACCCAGGTGCAGACTCACAGACCAAGGTCCAGATTTCAGAATATGAATAATTCAAGTTCAAATTAGCAGGAATAATTTAAGGTACGGAGGAAATGCTAAAATAGTCAGCGGAATTGACACCGAAAATGAAGTGCAATCATAATGTATAACCCAAAATAAAATATTCATGATCATTCTTATAACAAAAGCACAAACGACTTACCTGACTAAGAAATACAATGCCTGGCTGCTGAGATTCCAATACTCTAAGACCAGTTTCCATACCGTTGAAGGCATCTCCATTAAGATAGTGTGTCTCTAACAATGCTGGCAACCTCAATAGCAAATCAACAAGTCGTGGAACCACTTCCTCAAACCACTTGTCAGCCTCATTTTTACTCATCAACTAAAGAATAAATAAACAAAATTCTCAACAATCCATTCTACATGTTTTTCTTCGTCAATGGATAGCAACAAGTTTCCACTTAGTCTCAGACAGTAAATATTAGGAGTAATAAATATATGGAAAATATGTGTTCTCCAACTTGTTTTATACCACTATATCACTAAAGATTACAATTATCCACTTAGATTATTATAAACAGCATAACTTTTTAAGTTCAAATTATCCAAATTTCCAGAAACTGGGATAAAAATATACCTGAAAATTGCAACATGATAACAGATTCAAACAACTAAGAACTAGAACCAAACAAAAGCTCACAATTCAAAAAAGGTTTTATATGGCTCCATGATCAGAAATGTCATACACATTTCTACCTAATTGATCACGTTTACCTATACCAACACCTAATGACATAAAAATCCACTTCAGAAATAATGGTAACAACTTCAGTTATAACTTTTAAGTACATTTTACAGATGAGAAAACGAAGAACAGAAAGCCACAACAGATCCATCACTCCAAACTCACTAGAGTTCGTTCATTTGAACCAAAAAAAAAGTTGGAAAAGAGAAGTGCTCAACTTACATCGTCGAAGAAGACGGAGAAACCGTGAGAGGTAGAAGGATGGAGTGAAGAAAAGGCAAGAGAATTGCGTAGGTCGGCAATGGCGAGGGCCAAACGTTGACCGGAGTTAACATTGCTATGGGTCGGTCCCTTGGAAAGACATTTGAGGACATCCACAACCGTCGGCGGCCAGAATACGGCGGAAGATCGCTGGATTAGCGGCAAAAACGGCAGAATTGACCGGAAATCACTCCTACTATCCATCATTCAATCTGGAGTCATGTGGCCTGGTGAATAGTAGAAGGTTGGTTCCTGAGGGGGAAATAGAGATTGGGCCTTCAAACTAGAGGTTGGGCCTGGGCCGGCTAACTAATAAATATATATTCCCTCCTCAAGTCTCCAAAGTAACCGAGCCCAATACAATACAAGTGATTTGAACAAATGGGAACAGTATCCGGCGGAAAACGTACCTTCACCGAATCAACAGAGCTAGACCGGATCCATCGGAAATTTGTGGAATAATTCATCATCGCAATTCTTAATCTTCCTTCCTACCTAGTGTTCAATTTCCAAAGCGAAGCTGCAGAAAACAACATTTCATTTTCGAATATGATGATGAGCCAAAAGGCAGCAGCCGCTTCTGCAATTAAGCTGCTGATTCCAACACGAATTGCGCCTAAATCATTAGGTACGTTTACTCATCCACTATACCTATTCCGTTCCAATTTGCATAATAGTTTGGATCACAAAAAAACAAATAGGCGCGATGGTTCACCTAGGCCCACTGTAGATTTGAGCAGTATTAATGATGTAGATGATGCTATTTCCTTGTTTTATGAAATGTTAAGAATGCGGCCACAGCCTTGTATGCCTTTGTATACCAAACTGTTGGGTATGATTGTCAAAATGCAGCAATACTGTGTTGCCCTTACTGCGATCCACGAAATGCGTCGAATGGGTGCCCCTGTTAATGAGTACACCTTCAATATTGCAATCAATTGCTACTGCCTTGTCAATCGCCTACACTTTGGCCTCTCAATCTTGGGTATTATAATCAAGAGCGGTTATGAACCTGATGTCACCACATTCAACACTCTCTTAAAAGGTCACTTTTTAGATAATAAGGTTGCTGAAGCTGAGACATTGTTCAATAAGCTTTTGCTCTTGAAAATCTGCGACCCTAACGACTATATGATTCTCACTGTAATTGATGGCCTTTGCAAATCTGGCCAAACTATTCCTGCCTTGGAATTGCTTCATACTTTAGAAAAAACTCCATGGAAACCCAATATTTTTGCTTACAACGTGTTAATTGACGGGTTATGCAAGGGCCGGATGGTGGAAAATGCTCTACAGCTCATGTCCCGAATGACTGCCAAGGGCATTTCGCCCTGCCAAGGGCATTTCGCCCGACGTTATCACATATAACTCCATGATTCGAGGCTTGTGTGATGATCGCCGGTGGGAGGACGTGGGAAACCTGTTAGATGAAATGACGAATCTTAAAATATCTAAGGATGTTTTTACGTTCAATATATTAGTGGATGTGTATTGCAAGGAAGGAAGGATGAAAGACGCCGAGGGTGTTCTTCAAGTCATGATGCAAAAAAATGTACGTCCTGATATAATCACTTACAATGCGCTGATGGATGGCTATTGTGTGCAAGGGAATATGGATAAAGCTATTCAAGTATTTAATTCCATGATCGAAAAGGGCCTTAAGCCTAGTATCGTCAGCTACAACAGTTTGATGCATGGCTATTGCAAGATGGAAAAGATAAAGGAAGCTTGGCGTCTTTTTATTGAAGTCCCTCGTAAAGGGTTGGAGCACAATACAATTTCCTACAGCACCATGATTCACGGATTATTTAGCGAAGGTAGATTTGCTGACGGTTGGGAGCTTTTCGTTGATATGGAAGCTAGAAATGTGCATCCCAGCTTACAAACATATAATATATTGTTGGATGGCCTGTGCAAGAATATGGAGATTGATAGAGCACTTACATTTCTACACTCAATGAAACATAAAGGCATTATTCCTGATATAGTTACATATATTACTCTCATTGATGGATTATGCAAAAATGGAAAACCTCAAGTTGCAAGAGATCTTTTAAATGAACTACTTTCTAAAGGCCTGCAACCTGATGCTCGAATATATACTATGATTGTTGGTTCGCTTTGTCGAGAAGGATCAATGGAGGAGGCAAAACTTTTGCTTGTGAAAATGGAGGAAAGTGGATGCGTGCCTACTAGTCGTCTATACAATGTTATTGTCCAGAGTTTGTTAAACGAGAAATGAGTTTCCCAAAACAATACCATTCTTGGAGGAAATGTGTGAAAGAGGATTCTCAGCCGATGCCACTACCATGTCCTTGTTAAATGAAGAGTTGAAAGGAGATTGTGAAAATGTTACGCTCTTGGAAATGATTAAGAAACTTGTGCCTAATGATATTTTGTAATAGATAATCCATGTGGCTATGTTAGTTTCTTGTTGTTCACAGGCTGAATTTTCAAATTTTATCGTTTTACTTGCCTGCATTATGTTGTGTTGATATGTTCTTGATGTGTTCTTTTGTAACAAGATAGAGTTCTTATTTGGTTAAATCTGATTCTACTGTGACTTTCTTGAATGACAGCTTATCATTATGCACTTGTTTTAATCTCTTGCAACAATTACGATAGAGTGCTTTTACATACACAAACATACATCAAACAATGAACAACCTTTTCTCGGCAGGAAAAACATGGTTATGTACAAAGTATAATAGTGGCAATATCACTCCTTCCTTGCATTTCTTGTTTATCTTGCAACAGTTATGCATTTCTTATTTGATGGTATACTGAATGCCAAAAAAAAAAAACTTACATTCTTATAGATTTAAAAGAATAACAAAGAATGGCAGAATAAGCTCGTATATATTTTTTCTTTTCATTCCGATTAGGACTCTGTCTACAAATGAAGACACATTATCCCATATCTTAGTGCGCTCACTCGTATCTCAAAATTTTGTAATAGATCTGGGTCCATGTTCTCATTCTGAACAACATTACTTATTAGCTTATAGCCTTTTGCTTCATGAGAATGGCCAATGGGTTTCAAATATTTTCCAGCCTTTGTGAATTTGTGAGACCATTACTGAGATTGGTCTTTCTATAAGTATAGGACCTCTATGAACAAGAAATGCTTATTGTTACCAATCAAAAGAATGATAATGTTTAGTTTTTTTAGGGATTTTGGTTTAATATCTTTCACCATTCTTACAGCATATTCAAACGTTAACATTCCTGTTGATCTCTTGGTTGCATTCCCTGGACCATCCATTTTCCTTGCAGCATATTCAAGCCAAAACTTCATTCCTCGAACCATGTTTTTTTTCACAGGCATTATCAATAAGCAAGTCACTATCCAACGCGATAACTGGAGCAGAAAAAGGTCAAGTAGATTGCAGAGTGTTGAAAGATTCAGTTACCTGGGCCATACATGAAGCTGGTGGAAAAGTTGATTATGCCAAGGTGAGAAACAAAGGGGCTGGCTTTTTTTTTTTTTTTTTTTGAATGATAACTAATTAATATGAACGGAGAATAAGTTCGTTCTGTTTCTTGCAAGTCTAACTATTTTTTTTTTTTTTTTGAAAAAAAGCAAAGTTACAAGCACGAACGACACGTGTCGAGAAGGCCATTCACAAAGTTTGGAGGCTCGACCTCCGAGCCAAAGAATGTGCCACCATATTGGCATTCCGACTGACCCAATTCACCTCGTACTGACCATGCTCCTCCAGGATCTTCTTCCCAAAGCCAATAAAATCCCCGAACAGAGAATTCTTCCTGTCATTTTTCAGGTTATTCCTCATCGTCACAAGCAAGCTGGGTATGATGATGAAGAATCCATCAAGCTCAGCGGTAAATTACCATGTTTGTTTTATTGTTTGTTATTTTCCATGTTTAGTTGTGTCTTTGAGTGTCTAGAGATTTATTCTATATTTGCTTTTGGAATTAGGTTTCGTTAATGCTGTTAATTTTAATTTTTCTTTGCTGTGGTTTCCTGATGATTTGCATATTCTAAAAAACAATTAGATGATTCTTTTACACATATTATCAATTTTAATGGCTTTTGGGTTTTATGGTTGTGCTTGATTTTTCTTAGTTAATGGGGGAGGAATCAACTGCATATTGTGGAAATGTTTCTAACTTTCTACTATTTAGAACTCAGTACTAATATATGTGATGTCCTTGTGAGGACATGTGATTTTTTATCATGTTGTTTATAGTTAAGAGTGCTTTTCACGAGTGATCTTATTGGAAATGCTTCTGAATGATGTAGCCTTGTTTTAGATGGAAACTTGTAAGTTATCTTGTTTAGCCCGTGTATGAAATTCAGAAGAATAAGTTGTACTCTGGTAGGTAATATCCTGCTCAGAAATCTCATGTTTTTTCGTCCTGCAACAGTTCCTTCATCTGAAAATGGAAAGAAAAAGAAGCCTATATCCAAACTATTTGCTTCTTTGGTTGATTGTGAAGTAGTTTTTTCATCTAATGGCGTTTAACCACTGTTTACGATATAGACTAAGAATAGAAATGGGGGTCTGTTACCTATGGTTATGTGTTGAATTGACATTTTAAATTAAAGCCCCTGTTTATTAATACCCAAAAATAGAAACGAATGTTTAAAATTTTATTTTCTGTTGTTGAACAAATTTGTAGAGTGAATTGGTGATGTGCAGTTGGTGCTACTAACCCAGTAAAACATAGTATTATTTGGTGCTTCTTTGGAAACAAACTGAAATTTAACTTGCTTTTTCTGAGATAGTACAGATTTCCTTGGATTTCTAGTGTCTAATAATCCATGTTAATCAAATCATTACAGTTTCTCAAATTTATATCTCTTACATGCTACAATTTTTTGTGGGGATTGTTTATGATTTTTTTTTTCAGCTGGAGGAGTAGGGAATAATCTTAATTTGGCAAATTACTAATATGATCCTCACAGTACCTAAGCAGGATTAGGCCCTTAAGCATCGAGTAACTTTATGACCATGGATCCCTGATTAAGGCGCTCTTGGCAATAGTTTACACCTCTATCTAAAATTTGTACGAATTGATCCTGGAAATCAAGTCTCAAGTTTAATATACTAATCTATCTTCTTGTTGTATTCCATTAAATTAGGTTACATTTGTCGTATTCTCTGTCGGACAGTAATCTATGTTGTAGGCGGTATCCAACATGATAGAATATATATCGTATACATCCCCAAATTCGCGTTTTTCCTAGGCATCATATTCTCTCTGTCAGAAAGCTCTATAGTAGGTAATAATGTGCATAAAATGTCATTTTTGTTGTGCAACTATTATTGTGGTTCCAAATTTGTATGTTTTGGCATATTTGAATGTAAACTAATTGTTTGCTGGCATATTTGAATCTCTTTCCCTCACATTCCATGGTCATGATTTGATAGTTGACTCTGAAGTGGAACTTAATTATGGCAGGTATTTTGTGATTCCGTCGCTGTACTATGTTGTGATCTGAACTTGAAGAGAACCAGATGAAACAGTACAAGTGGGAGCAGGAGCAGATGAAACAAAATAATTCTTTTGGTTTTCTATCATTTTAGGGTCCATAAAATTGAAGATGTTTGTTGATGTGATGAGGATTCTGACAAATGTGAGATTTGTACCTGAATTAAAGAGAAACTTGATCTCTTTAGGGTCTCTGAACTTACTTGGATATGAGGATTCTGACTGTGATTTTAATTAATTAGTGTCATGCTGCCAAAATTTATTTACATCAAGAGGTAACAATTTGGGAACAACTCATTCAAGATTAATTCTCCCATCAAAATTCTCAATCAGGAGGTCTTCCTTTATTTTCAAAAATTAAATTCCTGAATAACAATTGATGGCTTCAGCGGACTTTTGAGTAATGGCTTCGGACATTCGTCCATTATTTTTAGATTTATTTAAATTACATGGTTCCGCCATATGTTAAAGCCACCCAAAATTACTAGACTTTGTAGTGAAGGCATAAGGTAAATATTTTTTCTTGCTATTGTTATTCCAGTGCACTGTAATGAAAATAAAAACGATAAAACAATCAGAAATCGAGTCAAGGGAAATCATTTTCCTGCAAGACAAATTACGTCTTGTTGTCTCCAATACGCTTTAATTTAAATAAAGCTTCGGCAAACATTAATGAAATATGAGTGGAATCAAATTCTAAAGTGTATGCAGAAAGCTTTTCGAAACTATATGCAAAAGGTTTTTTTCACCACTAACATCGTGGGCGGTTTTTGACCCCATTATCTCAGGTAACTTCTTGGCTTTGGGGTTACGAAATGTCCAGATTCATTGAACTTTGTAGATAAGTTCAAATTTAAATCTAGGATAAATATAGACCGGGTCTCATCTTTTCTAATTAATTTCTCACTCACCGAAATTCGATTTTGAGATTTTAAATATACCACGAGCATCTACTCTGCGAGTAGAACGATCCTATTACACTTAATTTCCCGAAAATTAAAGTTTTGTACTCCATTATTTTGATCAAACATGGGTGTTTGAAACACCTCGTTGACCTCAATAACAAATTTCCAACGGTTTTCATATCTTCATTCATTTAGTTTGGAGTCATGTGGCCTGGTGAATGGTAGAAGGTTCCTGAGGGGGAAATAGAGATTGGGCTTTAATTGCGTGGGCCTTCAAACTAGAGGTTGGGCCTGGGCCGGCAAATTAATAAATATAAATTCCCTCCTCAAGTCTCCAAAGTAACCGAGCACAATACAAGTGATTTGAACAAATAGGAACAGTAGGTCGAAGAATGCGAAAAACATGAGTGGCCTTCACCGAATCAACAGGAGTCCATCGGAAATTTTTTGATCGGAAATCTTCCTTCCTAGTGTTGAATGCTGCAGAAAACAACATTTCATTTTCGATTCGGAACTTCATTTCTGGATTCGAATATGATGATGAGCCAAAAGGCAGCAGCCGCTTCTGCAATTGAGCTGCTGATTCGAAGACGAATTGCGCCTGGTATGTTTACTCATCCATTATACCTATTCCGCTCGAATTTTCATAATAGTTTGGATAAAAAAAAAAAAAAAATAGGCGCGATGGTTCACCTAAGTCCACTGTAGATTTCAGCACTGTTAATGATGTAGATGATGCTATTTCCTTGTTTTATGAAATGCTAAGAATGCGGCCACAGCCTTGTATGGCTTTGTACACAAAACTGTTGGGTATGATTGTTAAAATGCAGCACTACTCTGTTGCCCTTACTGCGATCCACGAAATGAGTCAAATGGGTGCCCCTGTTAATGAGTACACCTTCAATGTTGCAATCAATTGCTACTGCCTTGTCAATCGCCTACACTTTGGCCACTCTATGTTGGGTATTATATTCAAGAGCGGTTATGAACCGGATGTCATCACATTCGGCACTCTCATAAAAGGTCACTTTTTAGATAATAAGGTTTCTGAAGCACAGAAATTGTTCAATAAGCTTTTGCTCTTGAAAATCTGCGACCCTAATGACGTTATGATTCTCACTGTAATTGATGGCCTTTGCAAATCTGGCCAAACTATTCCTGCCTTGGAATTGCTTCATACTTTGGAAAAAACTCCATGGAAACCCGATATTTTTGCTTACAATGCATTAATTGACGGGTTATGCAAGGGCCGTATGGTGGAAAATGCTCTACAGCTCATGTCCCGAATGACTGCCAAGGGCATTTCACTCAACGTTGTCACATGTAACTCCATTCTTCAAGGCTTGTGTGATGATCGCCGGTGGGAGGACGTGGGAAACCTGTTAGATGAAATGACGGATCGTAAAATATCTAAGGATGTTTTTACGTTCAGTATATTAGTTGATGTGTATTGCAAGGAAGGAAGGATGAAAGACGCCGAGGGTGTTCTTCAAGTCATGATGCAACAAAATGTACGTCCTGATATAATCACTTACGGTGTGCTGATGGATGGCTATTGTGTGCAAGGGAATATGGATAAAGCTATTCAAGTATTGAATTCCATGATCGAAAAGGGCCTTAAGCCTAATATCGTCACCTATACCAGTTTGATGCATGGCTATTGCAAGATGGGAAAGATAAAGGAAGCTTGGCGTCTTTTTATTGAAGTCCCTCGTAAAGGGTTGGAGCACAATACAATTTCCTACAGCACCATGATTCACGGATTATTTAGCGAAGGTAGATTTGCTGATGGTTGGGAGCTTTTCGTTGATATGGAAGCTAGAAATGTGCATCCCAGCTTACAAACATATACTATGTTGTTGGATGGCCTGTGTAAGAATATGGAGATTGATAGAGCACTTACATTTCTACACTCAATGAAAGATAAAGGCATTATTCCTAGTATAGTTACATATACTACTCTCATTGATGGATTATGCAAAAATGGAAAACCTCAAGTTGCAAGAGATCTTCTGAATGAATTACTTTCTAAAGGCCTGCAACCTGATGCTCGAATATATACTATGATTGTTGGTTCGCTTTGTCGAGAAGGATCAATGGAGGCGGCAAAACTTTTGCTTGTGAAAATGGAGGAAAGTGGATGCGCTCCTACTAGTCGTCTATACAATGTTATTGTCCAGAGCTTGTTAAGGAGAAATGAGTTTCCCAAAACAATACCATTCTTGGAAGAAATGTGTGAAAGAGGATTCTCAGCCGATGCCACTACCATGTCCTTGTTAAATGAAGAGCTGAAAGGAGATCGTGAAAATGTTGTGCTCTTGGAAATGATCAAGAAACTGGTGCCTAAATATATTCTGTAAAAGATAATCCATGTGGTTATGTTAGTTTCTTGTTGTTCACAGGCTGAATTTTCAAATTTTATAGTTTTCCTTGCCTACATTATGTTGTGTTGTTGATAGGTTCTTGATGTGTTCTCTTGCAACAAGATAGAGTTGTTATTTGGATAAATCTACTGTGATTTTCTTGAATGACAGCTTATCATTATGCGCTTGTTTTAATCTCTTGCAACAATTAAAATAGGGTGCTTTTACATACAACTATGAACAACCTTTTATGGGCAGTTTCAAGCCCTGGTACTGATGATATCACTGCAAACAGGTAGGTGAAAGATTCACAATGAGACTTTGAGATAGTCCTTAATTATAAAAGGTCTGGATCGAGTAAGATGAATTAGCAGCATTAAAATACTTGAAGTATAGAATCAGTTTTAGATTTTGGCCTAAGAATACTACTCAGTGATTTCGACGTAATAGTTTAATTTTTAATATAGCGTTCACTCAGTGAATCTAGAATTCTTGATTGCAAATTCAAGTTAGAAAAGCCCATCAATCCATGTGTACAATGCCTTTGACATTTTGTAAGGAGTTTTTTTCTCAATCAAAAAAAGTAGTTCTTCCTTGTGCTGAAGCCTGCTCATGTTTGTAAAAACTGTTAAATCTATAAAGACTTGAAAATACAACAAAACAAGAAAACTTGGAACAAATTCTGCTTTGTGCTATTAGACATTCCTTAACATGGAAAAGGCAGTAAATCTCTAAGAATATACATATACATAGGTATAAAGATGTAGTAACCCTAGAGAACAAAGTAGCACCATTATAAACCAAGCACAAAAAGTAGGAATAATTCCTCTTATTTGTACCTCACATCAAAGCAAAGATTTTCCAGTTTTCAGACATGATATATCATCCCTACTTCGATAAGGCTAATGTGAGGAATGTGAAGTGCCACAGAAGGACCCCTGCAATTCTTACGCAGAAACGAATACCCAAAATCAATCACCATTTTCTTTAAAAAATTCGACGATCTCCTAGCCTTCACATACGAGTGCCCCATTATGTACGCAACACCCGCTTCTTTTGCCTGGATCAGCTCCAAAAGTTCTTCCCGAACCACCGGATCCATCCCCGGACTTTCCGGGAGCTGAAACCGCACTTGCCTCCTCCTGATCTGAGGATTCTCGTCATCATAACCCGCTCTCAAACTTCGCAACGTTGTAGACTTGCTACTATGGACCAAATCATTCGCACCAAATTCATCCACCTCGGAAACTGCCAAACTCAACCCTGACTCGAATGTTGGGGTGCTGCTTATAACCGCCATCCTCCCGTCAAACATCGTAGAGTCAGAAGTCGAGAACTGCGGCTCGACGGCTTCCATTTGAATAAACTCAGCTATGCTCTGGATCAGCTGGGTCTCGAAATGCCCATCGTCGCCCTGCAGGTCCATGTACCTGATGGAGTACAGGGTCGAGAAACAAAAAAATAATAAAAAATATATTTATAAAAAGATTCTACAGGATTAAACTCCTACTCAAGTAACAATTGCTATTTTCCGAATTCTATGATCCCTCCGGATTGCCTAAGGCTACGTTTGTTTTGAGATTTAGGCGTGCAGGGGAAGTCAAGATTTTAAAATCCTAGTGAACAGAAAAAGTTAGGAGAGCGAATGAGTGAGAGAAAAATGGTAATGTGATTGTATTGAATTTTGTGAAGGTGGCAAGTGAATTATTTAGGATCTGATGTGGAAGTTGGATATGGAAATCCCAAAAACTAGAACATGATATGGATTGCAATGTCCTAAATTAATCCAAGTGAGTCCCAAAACAATCGTAACCTAAAAGAGGTAAAACAACTCAATATTAATAAAACTTAAAAACTTAACCTTAACTTAGCCCACAAGCCTTGAATTTAAAAGTACCTAATGATAATTATAAGAGGACATTAAATGAATAGTATCAATACCCGTATCTGACGATGCAACGATACATACGATACAGTCTTGGGCAGATACGTCCAATGAGGAAGCGTTCCTCGGGCGCAACATACGGCACAGGCACGTATTTAACGCAAACGAAAACCGAGACATTGTGGAAAGCAGGGAGGTTCGTCACGAAATGTGAGAAGATTGCGGGCACTCCAGTAGCTAGCTCCGAGTATATGAGGCCGATTCCGGGCACACGGACAACGCCGAGGCTGGGGCCTAGGCCGAGGATCCATTTCAGGGGCACCTTGTTGTGTAAATCGAAGTTGTACTTCTTGCGCGTTCCATAGTGCCAAACGAACATGATGAACATAAAGAAGAGAGAGAGTAAAAGCGACACCCATCCTCCTTGAGGAACTTTTATGAACGCCGCTGAGAGGTAAACAACTTCGATGATCCCAAAGAAAAAGAGGAACACGGTAGCGAATATTATATTCCTTTGCCAGACGAAGACAATGACAAGCGCCATGAGAAAAGTTGTGATAGACATCACCGACATGACAGCAAGGCCTGCCAAAAGAAATCAAGAATATAAACAGACGTTAGTAAACACAGAGTTTCATAATACAAAAGAATGATAGTCCCCCCATTGCATATTAACTGTCGCTTTAGGGGTTAAATTTTGTTTAAAATTAATTGTTGTTTTACTTATTTTTCCAAATTTCCCCCTAATATATCCTGAAATTTCTCCTTTTAATAGAGAAAATATATTTTTCACTCATACACCCTCTTCTCTCTTTCTTTTCCATCTAATCTTAGCAAGTTGCTCCCCCTTTTCACATAGTTTTTTTTTCTTTTCCCTCATTTTTGGTAAGTTTGATGGAGGGTTAATTTTCAAAAATTATGTTCCTGTATTCTATACAAAACCTCTAAATTGACGGTTAATATGAAACAGAGAACCAATGTTCTCGATAGTGCTGGAAATGACATCCAAAAGGTCGCATGCCGTCTATTTCCAGTCTAAATTTTAATTATCTTATAGGGAAATTTTTAATTTCAATAAGCCTAGGAATCAGTTTTTGCAAATACGAGACCTAACTCAGCAAAAATGCAAGTACAAGGAACTAATGTTTACAAGTGAATGTAAGGGTCCAAATTAAAAATATATATACTCAAAACTACATTCTTTTTTGCTGGCTAATGGTGGGTTTATTACGTATTACACGAAGATTTGGTGACAGAGATATCTTCTCAAAATGGCAATTTCCATCAAAACTGTAAGGAAACGACAGAAAACAGTTTTTTTATACATTTAGTGGCTTACCATAAGCATTTCCAATTGAAGATATATCGTGGAAGCCCATGGCAACAGCAAGAGTTAGAATCATGAGAATCCAGTTTATTTCTGGAATATAAATCTGCCCCGAAATTTGTTTCGAGGTGTGAACCACCTTCACACGTGGGAAGCAACCGTGTGCATGGCATTGCTTAATGATAGAGAATGTTGCTGAAATTATAGCCTGACTAGCAACTACAGCTGCAAGAGTCGCTATAACAAAGACGGGCCAAAATACAG
Source organism: Stenogyne calaminthoides (assembly GCA_037126765.1). Taxonomy (NCBI): domain Eukaryota; kingdom Viridiplantae; phylum Streptophyta; class Magnoliopsida; order Lamiales; family Lamiaceae; genus Stenogyne; species Stenogyne calaminthoides. The sequence continues at coordinate 50,507,208 of JBBCBC010000003.1, forward strand.
GATCTGCAGGGTAAATCGATATTTGAAAAACAGCAGCAAACAAAACTCACATATGAAATACTTTAATACGTTAATATAAAAATCGACAAAAAAATGATGCAAACTAACCGGGAATTGAATCATAGAAGCTGTATCGAAATGAAGCTATGTTTTTCGACAGAAAAGCAGCTTGGCCCATATATTGCATTACCAAGCAAGGGTAGACAAGGAATATAAATGCAAGCTGCGTATACAAATATTTCCAGATTAGAAGGAAACTGTTGATACAGCAGATGTCATATTGAACTATTTATAAAACACACAAAATTAAATGCAAAAATATCATCCATTGCTTATGGGATATGCCTAACAAACTTTTTTTCATTTTATATCATTAACAAATTACATTCCTTTATGGCATAGAAATAATTTGAGGTCAGGATTCAAGACCTAGCTGTAAAAAAACCTAGGAACATAATTCTCTACAATCAAATTACAAATATAATACTCAAAATATCCTATGAAAACATAGGCTTACCCTTATTGACCTTGCAGAGAAATGACCAAGATCAGCAAACATTGTTTCAGTACCTAGTGAGTGGTGACCCACAAAAAATAGACATTCAATTAAAATTAAAGCAAATTATATCCTAAGAATTCAGGGAATGAAAATATGAAAAAAGATATTTTATTAACAAAGAATACATTACCTGTTATAGAAAGGAGAACCCCTCCAAGTGAAATCCATCCGTCTTTACCAGTTTGATCAAAGAATTTGATGATATAATGTGGAGAGAGAGCATACACAATTTTTGGATTCCACTTTATTGTATTATATAGTCCTATTACGAAAATCGATATCAACCAGAGGACAACAACAGGGGCAAACAAGAAGCCAACCTTATGGGTACCACTGTGCTGCAACGCAAATAGGCCAACCAGTATGATGCAAGAGATTAGCCGCACCGCAACTGTGATAACAAATTGTTTCATTATCAAGACCACAACAATAACTAAGGGGGCGCTTGGTTCAAATTATTCAATGGGAATAGTAATGAGAATTCTTTTCCCTCTACGCCCCCGTGATGAAAGGTGCATGATGGAGGAAGGGTTGTCCCACTGGTGCCTAGATTGTTATTTTTTGCTCTAATTTTGGAATAAAGGGGACAAATAATGATAGTTGGTTAAGAAATTGTGGAATGTGAGAAGAAATGATTATAGTAGGGGACGTTTTATCAGACTGCCATAATAAGACCAGCCTTATTATATGGGACAGAAAGTTGGGCACCCAAGAGAAGTCACATACACATAACGAGTGTGGCAAAGATGCACATGCTTTGTTGGATCTGTAGTAAAACCAGGAGAGAGTGCGAGGAACAAAGAATTTAGCTCTATGTTAGGTCTTGCACCCATTGGAGAATAGTTGTAAGAGCATCGTTTATGGTGGTTTGGCCATGTACAACACAGTCCTATAAGCACCTGTACATTGTGTGGAGTCGATGGAGTTGAGTCCTTTAGAAGAGAACAAGGGTGATCAAAGACGACATGGCCAGAAGTCATTCGTAAAGATTTAGAGGTTAAGAGGCATAATGAGGATCTACTTAAAGAGAGGCATCTGAGAAGATAATTCTTGAACACAACCCAACGTGATTCTATTATTGGTTCATGTAGCCTACTCCAATTATTTGGGATTAAAGGCTTGGTTTGTTTGTTTGTTTGAGGTAGTTAATTGATAAGGGGTAATGATTAACTTAATTTGAGTCTCATTACCCCGTACGAAGTACGATGAAGGTGAATTAATCATCTTTTATTTTCATTAACCACTACAATTACCCCATAGTCATTCTCATTGAGATATTTTGAACCAAACACCCCCTAAAAGAAATAAAGAACGAGACTAATATGCATTTAACTCAGCAAAAATGTAGTCAGACAGGAGTTGGCAAAATATATATAACTCGACACATACCCTGAGGCAACCTCTGATGGGCAGCTTCAAGTCCTGATACTGCTGATATGACTGCAAACAGAGAAGATATTCATGATGAGAATCCGAAATAGTCCTTATAAGAAGTCTGGAGCAAGATCAGTTATTCAATTAGCACTGATACTGATGATATCACTATAACTTGTTCTGATTAACTGCAAACAGATAAGATATTCAATGAAAACAACTAATATTGTTCAGTGAAAACAGCTATACTGACCAACTATTTCCTTTTAGTAAAACAACTAATACCATTTAAAAATGCACCAAATATCTTTAACTCGACTATATCTTAACTATACCTGACATGGCAGGAGTAACCACACCATCGCCTATTACCATGCCAGCTCCCAGTAAGACTACAATCAACAAAGCAGTTCGCAGATATTTATGTTTCTCAAGATATCTTTTGAATGCTAAAGACGTTGAAGACTGTGCTGGAGGACCGTATTTGTACGCAGAAAGTTCCTCATCAGCTGCTTGTTGATTAGGAAGTAAACTAAACTTTCCATGTCTACAAAGCAACGAGTAAAGAGCAAATGTCCCACCTGATCAAGGTGATTGAATAGGTTGTCATCACTCATTTAAAAAAAAAAAAAATTGATCAATGTTCTTCATACGGTTTAATCAGCATACCTTCGCCATTATCATCGGCGGCCAGAACAATAACGACATATTTGAGCAATGGAATTAAAGTTAATGTCCAAAAGATTAATGAAAATGCCCCAAATATTGTGTCAGTAGTCTGATGATCTCGTAACTTCCCAGAAAATATACTATTGTAGACGTAAAGAGGAGAAGTGCTCAGATCTCCATATACCACCCCTAAGCTTTGATATGCTAGTATAAGAAAGGTTGGCATTCCCAGGAAACTCTGCAAATAGAATTTCACAGGTTTCAATAATGTTTGGGGGTTCAGCATTTAGTTAGACAAAAAAATACTTGAAGTAGCAACTCTTTTAGCCCAGAAAAGATGAGATTAACTTCAAGACATGAATATGGATGCTATTATTAAGCTCTCTCAGAAACCTTCTAGCAGTGTAAAAAAATTTATATTTTTTTTATGACTCGGTATCCGGCCCAAGGACCGACTAATCGGGGGGACCATAGGTCACTTCTAGCAGTGTAATTGACTTATCACTAATGTTGTTTCAGCCAAAAAAACACAAGTGCATAGCAATATATACCTTTGGTGGTAAAGTTCTTCTATTGCTGTTTATGTGGGTAAGTTGATGCTGCCCATCTTGTCCACTTGGACGCCTTGGTCCTTGACCCACATCCACATTAACTGGCGGCGAATAATCACTGCCATCTTCATCCGGTTCAATGTCTATTCGGTTCATTTATTGCCTATCAAATATAAGTTTCTATCAAACAAGAATCTTCATTAACCAGAAAAGGTTACAATTAAAGGACAACTCTTGCAAAGTTACTAAAATTCTGAGCTACAACTCATTCCCAACCCACTTAAGATTCATGTGAAATGTTCTGATAATATCTTCAACTTCTAATAACGTTCATCAATTACAAGAGAAAAATCAATCTATATCACAAACAGCTTCTACTCTGACAGTACAGAACAGAGTTACATAACCCCTGTGTCTATCAGTTATAAACACGAAATAACGAAACCAAATTCATATTTCGATAAAATCGCACTTTTAGGGAAAATAAAATCCCCAAAAATCATGAGAAGAAAGTTCAGACAATAATCACTGATTCGAAACCACAAATCCATAAAATGAAAAGCCAAAACACATCTGAAATCATGGATAATCCTAGCTTAATCGAACAGAAACCGAAAATCTATACCTGGAAAAAGCAGCCCTTTGAGAAAATTGAATCAAGCCCGATTCTTCTGTAAGAAGCTACAACCAGTATATGAATAAAGCATATACATAATACGCGTATAATCCGTGTTAATTAGAGAAATTAATCACATCTCAGTGTATAGAAATTGCTAAAAATTGAAAAGCCCAAAAAAAAATTCCAAATAGAGAAGGCGGATTAATACAATCCAGATGCGAAAGACGGGAGTGGAGACGATGGGACCAACTGAAGATGAGAGATGGAAAAAACCGGAAAATATATAAAAATCACAGTTTAATAATTGTTTGTTCAGACAATAATGCGAGAAAAACGAAAAAAAAAAAAAAAATCAAAATATCACACTACTTGTCGACGTTGTCGTTACTTGTTTTCTCGTGATTTTTATTTTTTTTAAATACAATATTCCTATACAATATTGGTGAATTTTTCATTGGTCAATCCGGCGGAGTGATATCATCTATTCCATTTTTATTGTTCCACTTTATGTTTAATATTGTGAACTTATGACATGTAAAAAATAAAATATTATTCAATAAACCACAATAATCCGTTATCCATATATTAAAATTTTAAGAAGTTAAATAAATTTGAAACATAAAAAATGACACGGATGAATGAAACTGCAATTGAGCCCTCATAAAAAAGGGAAAATCGTGGAAAATAAACAGAAAAATATAGACACAAAATTTGTGTTACTATGAACAAATATGTGTTACTCTTATGGTTATAATAATATATATATTCATATGATTAGTTAATTACAAATAAATATTCACATGATTTGATGCATATTGCATAGGGTTTGATTTGTACAAAGAAATGTTTTGATACTTTTGGTGGGTTAAGAAATTGAGCAACGTCACAATCATGGTCATGGGAAATAGACACGTATTGTCTTGATTGGTTAGGTTATTACTATTTTTGCGTGACGTAGTTGGTACTGGGCCACTGTCTCATCAAACCAACGGCCCACAAACCTTAAAGCCCAACCAGTTGGCCCATGGATGGCCCACCGTTTTTTATTAGGCTACTTGAAATCAATTACAAAATCATTAAAAATCAATATAAAAAAAATGCTTCCAATTAAATTTTGAATAATGTCGCCATCATTTTCTTTTATTCACAATCATCGGACGTGAAGACGTGTTTTCTTAATGAGTTTGATTTTATTTTTTTCCGGTGACATGGTCATATGCATCTGAAATTCTAGTTATATTAAATTTTAGATTATAAACATTAAGCAATACTCCCTCCGTCTCAATCTTATGGAGTTTGACTGTTCATAAAGGTTTATTGGAATAGTGATAAAGTGTTGGGGGTAGAAAGAGTTGTTTATTAGTATTTTATGTGGTAAAGTGATAAAGTAATGGGTAGTTGGGGATAAAAATAGTTATTTATTAGTATTTTATGTGATAAAGTGATAAAATGTATTTCCATTTTAGGAAATGTGCCTTAAAGATTTAGACAAAAAAAATGGCAAAACTCAAAGATTGGGACGGAGGGAGTACATATGTTTTCCTATCTCTAAAATCAAATATTTCTCAAGTTAAGTTCATGTTTATTAATGTGTAACATAAAATAAGATACAGCTTGAGTTGAGTTGCAAAGTATTTGTAACTAATAAATCTTGATCTACAATGCTTAGGTTATTTTTCTTTTCTTTTTATGTTAGGTAATTTCTAATTTTACAAGAAAAAAGTAATAGTGACTCGAAGAGATTCAAAATGACTATAATTATTAATTGCCTAGTATAATTTGTATATACAATTGTTTATTTCAAATATCATCCATTGATTGATGTGAATGTCAAATGTAGAACCGCACATATTTTAATGATACGACTTTATAATATGTTGAATTATTGTACCTTAAAGAAGATGTTTTACATTATAAAAATGTTATTTTTCCAACATTAAGAAACAAAAGCATCATTGTAAGAATTGCATCACTCCATTATTAATTATAAGGATAATATTTCCACAGTTTGAAGTCTTTCATGGCCGGTACTACCATTAACAACTTAAATTTGACCTTATGATTGATTAATTTATGTTGAATTTAATATTTGAAATTATTTTGATTACTCATTCTTTATAAAAAGTCATTATACAGTCATATACTTGAGAAAATCTTAATATTCTTTTGAAACTACCGAAATATCCGAAAAGCAAGGCTTAATAGCGTTCAAGAAGAATTTTGTGTCAGAAAATGTTGTTTACAAGTAGGAAATAAGAAATTAATAACGGGTTGCTTAGGTGGTTCATTTTAAAAATAGAGAGAGTAAATGGATTATGCCTAAAATCCTCATCAAAATAGATTGGCCCAACTTTAATTTCATGGGCAAAAGAAAAGGGTACAAAAGGAAGCCCATTTCCACCATACATTGCACTTGGCCCATGTCCCAAAGGCCCAAATCTCTCTAGGGCATTAACGCACAAACCAGAGAATTAGTTCTATTATGAAATTAATATTATTATCCTTATAAATTAATATTATAATATTAATTTATAAGTGTTACAATATTAATTTATATACGTGTAATTTTAATAAATTTTACAGAAAACTTACTCGCACCCACACTTTCGGCATTTTTCGTAAATTTTTCGACCAAGTTATTATAAAATTCAGAGTATCTACTTGTGCTATAATATTAGTATAAAATTAGGATCAAAAAGTGGGAGTGTCTCAGTGTGTGTGTTGGTGTTAGGGTAGGTGAGCCCTAGGTATGGTCATGCTTTCAGCTGGTGAAGATGCATAATTCTTCCAAACCACCAACATCTTTATACAAACAAACGGACCATTCTATTTTATTCTATTCTAAATTAATTCTTCATGTGTGTGGATTCACATATGTAATAATGTGCTTTCTTTGATGCAATGCTAGCTAGTTGTAGTGAAAAATATCAATGATTGACTACATAGATAAGATAACTACTTCCATTATTTCTAAATGTAGAAAGTGGGAACTTTGGGTGATCCTGTACTATCATTCATAATTAGGATGAATGACTACAATTGCGGTAAAATTTGTTTGTAGTATGAAATTTATACTATTACACATATATATTAATATTATTTTACTTTAAATCATCTTTAGCTTAAATTAATGAATCTTTTTTTTTTCGTTCTAAAATAGATTAATGAAAATAGTCGGTTGTACAAGGAATTTAGAAGTTTAGAAGTTGCTTGGTAGATGCATTTGAATAATGAGGAAAGGGTACATCACATTGACATAATTTGCTCCCATGCACCAATTGCCATATAAATATTTATTATTCTGTGATATTATAAAGTCCAACCCATGCTCCCCCCACCCCCACTTGTCTCTTATTACTTAGAGACAGCTACTTACTCACATGACATGCCTAATTTTATAAACCTACCTAATATAAATCATATAACTATTTTTTTTTCAAAACAAAAATAAATCATATTGTTGGGTTATGAAGTCTGACTAAAACGGGGATGCAGAGCGCGGGAGGCGCTCGACCAGTGCTCGAGGTCGAGCACTATTGCTCGGTCGAGCGCCCCCCCTATCCAGCGTCATGAGGGCGCTCGAGCTAGATAGTTGATCGAGCAGAACCGCTCGACCAAATGCCCTGGTCGAGCGGTTCCGGAGGCCGAGACGCGGATTAGGGCTTCGGCCCAGTTTCAACTTTTAGGGTTCCTTTTTTTTATAAATACCCCCTGACTCTCCTATTGTATCGTGCACTACTTGCACTATCTTGTATGGTCATACAAGAAGAAATAGTAGATCTCTCCTGGCTTGGTAGTGCCCTCAGATGTAGTCAGTCTGACGAACTGAGTAACCAAATTGTTTGTTTCTAAATTCCTAGTTCTATTATTTTCTCCATAATTGCTTGTTTAATTCCTAACAACTGGTATCAAGAGCATCTGGTTAGAGGGATCTATGGAAAGCAATTATGATGGCTAAAGGGAAATCGCCTGTTGAGAAGTTTGACTGAACGAATTTTGGATTTGACTTCGTTCGGTATGGGGCCGGGCACAACCACTGAACGTCTGAGAACACACAAGGCGCTCGAGCAAGCTGGTTGGTCGAGCAGAACAGCTCGACCAAAGCCCCAAGTCGAGCTGGTTCCGTAGGCAGTTCGCGGAGTATGGGGTGTTGCTTGGAGTAGGTGGTTAGATGCAAGATCAAGATGGGCGTTGACATGTGGCTGAGATCGTTGTATCAGGTTGGATGCAAGATCAAGATGGGCGTTGACACGTGGCTGAGATCGTTGTATCAGGTTGGATGCAAGATCAAGATGGGCGTTGACCGTGCCATTTGAGATCGTTGTATCAGGTTGGATGCAAGATCAAGATGGGCGTTGACATGTGGCTGAGATCGTTGTATCAGGTTGGATGCAAGATCAAGATGGGCGTTGACATGTGGCTGAGATCGTTGTATCAGGTTGGATGTAGGATCAAGATGGGCGTTTAACACGTGGTTGAGATCGTTGTATCAGGTTGGATGCAGGATCAAGATGGGCGTTGACATGTGGCTGAGATCGTTGTATCAGGTTGGATGCAAGATCAAGATGGGCGTTGACACGTGGCTGAGATCGTTGTATCAGGTTGGATGCAAGATCAAGATGGGCGTTGACATGTGGCTGAGATCGTTGTATCAGGTTGGATGCAAGATCAAGATGGGCGTTGACACGTGGCTTTGTATCAGGTTGGATGCAAGATCAAGATGGGCGTTTGACACGTGGCTGAGATCGTTGTATCAGGTTGGATGCAAGATCAAGATGGGCGTTTGACACGTGCCTGAGATCGTTGTATCAAGTTGGATGCAAGATCAAGATGGGCGTTTGACACGTGTCTGAGATTGTTGTATCAGGTTGGTTCATGCAAGATCAAGAAGGACGTTGACACGTGCCTGAGATCGTGCGGGAATTGGTGGCCGAATGATTCAAGGGAATGTTGTGGGACGTTGTTTGGTTCTGGTGCTAATCAAAAACGTTGAGGGGCATTGCTTGGATTGAATGGACGTGAGGGTCCAGGTTGCGGTCTTGTGGGCCGTAGTAACGCAGGTTCGAGAAAGATGTTGTGGGACGTTGCTTGGATCAAGTGTGGTCCGAAGTCGAACGTTGAGGGACATTGCTCGGATTGCGTGGTTAACTACCGATGAGAGAATGGAAAGATGAGTTACGTTTTGGAGTCAGTCTCTAGGTGGGAGATTGTTGGGATTGTTGGAGTCTGAGTTGCGGAATGAGTCCAGGGAGGACAAGACGTTCGACCTAGTTGAGGTCGTGCACTTCGCTCCGATTGTCGAAGATCAAGCTCGATCTCGGTGGAAGATTGTTGGGTTATGGGCCCGAGTGAAATGGGGATGCAGAGCGCGGGAGGCGCTCGACCAGTGCTCGAGGTCGAAAGCACTATTGCTCGGTCGGCGCCCCCTATCCGGCGCCATGAGGCGCTCGAGCTAGATAGTTGATCGGCGAACCGCTCGACCAAATGCCCTGGTCGAGCGGTTTAGGAGGTCGAGGCGTGGATTAGGGCTTGACCGATTTCATCTTTTAGGGTTTCGATTTTTTGTATAAATACCCCCTGACTCCCCTATTGTATCTTGTACTACTTGCACTATTTTGTATGGTCATACAAGAAGAAATAGTAGATCTCTCTTGACTTGGTAGTCTTTCAGATGTAGTCGGTCGATATTTGGGTAATCAAATTATTTATTTCTAAATTTCTAATTCTATTATTTTCTTCATAATTATTTGTTTAATTCTTAACACATATAACTATTCATTACTACGGAGTATTTCAGTTTGACTAAGCTCTGTATATGTAAAATATTAACATCGTGACATTTAACAACTCTTTGTCATGGCAAGAGTAAATTGTATGCATCAAATTAGATTACAAAAAAAATATATATAATATTTGATATTATTAAAACTAAATATCGTGATTAAAACTAAAGAATGGAATTAGTTTCTATCTTTACAAAATAAGCCTTGAAAATCAGAGAGTGAAGGGAATTAGGGATATAGGGGTGAAGAACCTTGGGAATGGGAAAATCCAATTTGAATTAAAATTCATAAATTACATTGAACCATTACAACCCCACTTGATTTTGTGTTCATTCATTGAATCCAATCCATACCCACAACACCTTTTTCACATTTTCTATTCTGTCTCTCTCATGTAAATCTATATATGCCATTTTATATCCCAACATTCAATACATATATATATATATCAATTAAGGCAAAAAACTAGACCCCCTTATTAATTCTTGTGTTCAAGATTCCACACCATAAAAGACCCCCCCTTTTTTTTAGTTCAATTACCTATAATCTATTTGTTCTGCCAATATTGGATTTTAGAGAGAATGTCACAAGATTTGATAAATGTGAAGATTATGGATGTAAGAAGATCAAGAAATAAGAAGATGGATGAAGATGATGGTAGATCTTTAATATTGAGATTGGTGGTGCTTGTTTGCCTGACGGTGTCGCTGGTGGTGCTGCCGCTAGTACTGCCGCCGTTGCCGCCGCCGCCGTTGTTCCTCCTCCTCCTCCCCATCTTCATCCTAGCACTCCTAATGCTATTGCCAGCTTTTATGCCGCCATCAAATATTAATATTAATTGCACCTAATTCAACTATCAAATCTAAATTCATTTCATTCAATCCTATTCCCACCTCAACATTTCATGGTCAACAATTTACTCTCATCACAATGACGTCATGTTCCTCCCCTTTTTTTTTTTTGCCCTTTTCTCACAAGTTTATATACTGTAAAATTCAAATGTAGAGGATTTTGTTGATGCAAAAGATTTATGTAGTGTGCATATTGAATGTAAACATCATACGCGTATCCACGCATTCGCGGGTATATTTGTTCGTTATTAACCATGAATAGTATCCCTCCATCCTGTTTTTATTTAATCATTTGTAAAAAAGTTCAAAAAAATAAGTTTTATATTTAATTGAATATTTTTATAAATAGAAATAAAATAAATTTCACTCTCCTTTATATACACATCTTAATATTATACTCTTATGCTATTATTTTATTATTTAATTATTGTTCAAAAAAAGTAATCTTAAATTGATAATTTAATAATGATTGATTATGTATTATTATAATATATTGAGTGTGAAAAAAATAAATAATGTAATTGTATTTTTTTTAAAATTAGATATGTAATTATATTTCATAGGGATAGGGATGTGGTTCGCAAAATTCTAAATTCATCCGTGTGAATTCTAAAACAAACATATTCTAATCGATTTGGCAAAAGCCTTTGAGATTAAATTTTTTGTAGTTCAATAACTTTGTTTCGTTTTGAAATTAGTCTCAATTTTTTTCTTTTTTTATTTTGGCCCTGTAAGCTATTAAAAACTTTAAAACTGGTCATTTTAACCTGGTGAGGTAGGTCAACAAACAGGTAACTGTCATATATATATAATTATTTTATTTTTTTAATTTTGAAATGACATTTAAACTCTTTTAATTCTAATAATTTTGAATTTGAATATTCTATGTGTTTTTTTAGGGAGAAATAGTGATTTCTACATATTTTGGTTTATTTATGTATTTTTCGATGAGTTTAGATCCCCGTAAATCAACCTAATTCACTTTATTTTTTAATATACAAATTATTTTTAAATTCGCCTCAAAATTCGATCAAAATTATCATTATTAAAAAAGTGAAGTGATGCTTTTAAATAAAAAATAAAAAATAAAATAATTAAACACGTGACGAATACATGCTTAATAACGTAATACAGCAGGTAAAATGCAATTTTAATATTTTTCAAAAATTTACATGATTAAAATAAAAAAATCAAAACAACCGATTTTAAAACGAAAACAAAATTATCGGACTAAAAAAAACTTAATCTCGAGACCTTTTTGACTCATATTGTACTATTGTAGTTCCATTGATTGAAAGGAAACCAGGATTTCCGCCATGTCCGCGAATAAGCAAGCTGTACTTGCCACTCTTCATCAAACCCTAGCTTCCTGCTCCGTCGTAATTTATTTTCACTGTGCTTTCTTGTCTATTGACGCATCAATCGGCGGACTTAATTTGTAATTATTTCCTGATATGTGCAGTTGATTGAAGCGGGTGATTACGCGGCTTCGGAGCGTTCAGTTGAGGAACTCGTAAAGTTCCTCAATTCAATTTGTGATGGTATAATCGAAGAAGAATCTGAAAATGCGGATTCTCAGAGTCTCGCTATTGAAATTCTCTCTCAAATTCATCAGTACGTGGCCTAACCGGCGCTGAAACAGGTACATCCCGAATTGCTTGTTTGAAATGTCGGTGTTAGGATTTTGATATTGATTGGTTTCATATTTGGAATGAATGGATTGGAAACTGTTTTTCAGGAGATTATTGATGTGTTAGCATTTGAGTTGCCCAAGGTAGCGGCGAGGTTTGCTTGTATAGCGACAAGGTGTTTGGAGGTTGCTGAAGACGTAGTTGATTTGTTTATCAGGAAATGTAGTCCGCGTGATATGCTTTCAGTTCTATGCGATGTATGGATCTCTGGTTTTGTTATTTTTTCTGTGCAATAATAGTAATCACATTTAGTTACTCTGCTTTTGTTGAAATCTATCCAGAATTTATGGTTTGAGGTTTATGAAGAGTAACTAATCCCCCATGGCTGACAATTTTAGGCTCTTCTTTTATTTTTTAACTGTCTTTGATCAAATATGCCATATAGAAGAGTGTTTTCTTATAAACTATTAGCATGATTGGTATTTCTTTTCACTCTCTTCAAAAGAGGTTCACCTCCTCGAAATGAACTACCATAATTTATTTGTTCTTTGGTTTAATGTTGCGAAGAACGTCACATATAATTTCTCTAGTCAAAGATTTTAAATTTGGTGAATACTCTGAAAACAGATACTAAGTGTCACCTCACTACTTTGGCCGTTTCTACTCATTCCAGGAGTGAGATAAATGAGTTGGAGTCTATTCCTATTGTCTTTTTCTTGTGCATGTGTGTATTTTATTAGGGGATGCCTCATCCCTTGTACTTTCATTGCCTCATTAATTAAAATAAATCTTATTAAAAAATAAATAAATTAAATAGAGATAGAAAGAAGTATGATAAATAATCATGCTATGTTACTCACTGAAGTGTGCAAATTGACAGCGTATCAGACAGCAATTTCTCATTTTATCTGTCAAATTTTCAGGCGGTAGCTTCTCCAATCGAGCCATTCATGGTTCCTGGCTACTTCCTGCCTCTTCTTAGTGGACTTGCAAAAGGTAAAAGGAGAAATTCTGGCATCCAAGTTACACTCTGTGTGTTCAAACGTGTATAATCGTTATCTGTAATTGTCATGCCTAGGCCATCCATTTCCCTCAAAGATCAATTTGTTACCTGGAGATTCTATGATCGACAGACTGTTTTCTTAAAATGTGTACTGCCTCCTGGCATTGTGTTCATTGTATAAAGTCCAAGGTTCTCCATTCAACTTATATTAATATCCATTCATGATTTTCTGGTTGCAGTTATCGTTTTAATTCAAAGGAGGCACTACGATCAAGTAAAAACTGCAGTTCCAGTCATTCTTAAGGTTTTGATGACCATCTGTACTAATTCAGATGAAGATGCGGATTACGAGAACTTGTTCCATAAAACAACTGGTATTGCCAGCTCTATAAGGAAAATCTCGACAAAGTTGGTCTGTTTTAACTACCTGTCCTGCTTGATTTTATCTATATTTAACCTAATTTTTACAATAACATTTTTTCTTCCTATGGCAGGCAGGCGAGGAATTCAAGAAGCTCAATGCTTTATTAGGCCTATATGTCTTGCAGATCATGGTGGATACTTGTTGTGAATGTGACATTCTTGTTTGTGCTGTATCAGTTTTTGTCTTAGTGGCTAGATGCCCCTATCTTTGTGATAATAAATTATCCTTGATGTGCAGGCTCTTGTTTCGGTTGGAATGACAAAGGACATGTCGAGTCGTCTTGCGGTGGTGGTAGAGTTGTCTGAATTCATCCAACATTGTGAATTGTCTTATATTGGTTTGATAACTGGATGCGAGGTTGATTTGATCTCCAAAGTAGTTCTTGGAGGTATTCTTCACTGCTTCTATGTCACAAGAATATTTTAGGTTTTTTTCGTATATAACTGTGGATAAATATCATATATTATATCCATTCTTGTTGAAGAGGACATTTAATCATAGCTCTGTTTGACCTAAAACTACAGATGGTAGTGAAGTTGGTATTAATTGCTTTTCTCAAGTCAAGCTTGGAGCTACACTTGCAGGTTGGTAATAGACTTTGCTATCTTGGTTAACTCATGTTGTCGTTTACGTAATATTGATTTAGTCGCATTGATTGATCCAGTGATTTGGGGATACAAGGCTAGTGAGATTGCTATGGTTGTCAAATCTGATTTGACAGCTGTCTTAACGGAACTTCAAGGTAACTGGACTAGAAGATGGGAAGCTTTAGGCATGTTGAAGTACTTATTTTTGTCCAATCTTCCATGGGAACTGAAGCAGGATGGCATCAGATTTCTTCTGTGCATCATGGATGGCATTGTACCACACCCAGATGATCACATAGTCCACTATTCGATGCATATGTCTACTATGTATACCAGCTTGCAGGTAGGGAGCCATCTTTTAATATCTTCCTTTCCTCATTTTTCTAATCCATATTATTCAATCATTTAACTCGTGTGTCTCCCAGGCTATCGAGATGGTCATCATGTATGCTTCAGATTCTGTACTAAGGAAAAATGCATTTAGAGCATTCAAAAAGGTAAATTTTTTTATGCTATGCTGCTTTTAAAAAGAACGAAAGTTCTCTTGACAACTGATGCTTTTTGATTGGTGGTGTTGGCTGAATTGCTGCACCTATTATTTTGCATTGAGTTAATCACCTGGAAGAATGACCGTTGTGTACAGCTAATAATCGGACAAATGATGTTCTAAGTAAAGTTTTCTTCACTCTTAAAAATGTCACTAATTGATTTATGTAAAAATTGGATTGTGGATATGTTGAGAAAAGGATTGGAAATAAGTAAAAGGCGACAAAGAGATGTTACTTGTAGTAGGCTTAAAATGGTAAGACCCACAAACTTTTGGTCTTTCTCTGCCTCTCATATAAAACTTGTGCAAGTTAAAGACTGCTGAAAATTCTTAGCAGTTCCATACCAATAGGCTTTTTTTCTATTCTCACAGTTTGAAGCAGAGAAGCCTCAAATATTTATCCATCCCAACTCTTTGTTCACGGTTACTGTTTTCTCGTGTTTTAGCGAGCGAACTTTTTATTAGTATTTAAAATGACAAAGTAATTTTTAAGGAGACATATAATAGAGGAGAGATAGATCTATCATACCCCTTCTTAAAAGTCACTTTATCATTTTAAATATTAATAAACAACTAACTCACTAAAACACGAGAAAAAAGGTGGTGTGAAGAAAGAGTTGGGACGGAGGGAGTATCTTTTTTTGTTTTCTGATATGTGGTGAATTAACCTAATTATTCTCATCTGATAAGTATCCTTCACTAAAATATCCCTTGTTGAAACTGTCGGTTATGAGCCTGTTCAGTTGCATAAGCTGTTAGTGAAGTTTTCTTCTAATACTTTTCATGTATGCAATCTATTGTTTCTAAATCAGGTACTCACAGACATTCCAACTTCTGGGAGATTTGACATCTTAATGGCTTTGATAAAGAATAGTGACTCCTCTCCTATGGTTAGATACTTATTTCGAAGTATAAGCAACTGTTAAGTCCATGGATTTAGAAGTTAAATATTGGGAATTTGGTACAGATTGGAATACTTATAGATTGTGTCAAAGAGGAACTGCACTTGGAGAGAGCCAAAAGAAATTCATTAGCAGATGATGGCCTCAATCGTGAAGCTGGTCAACCAGCATCATTTTGGAACAGATCGGTGCTTGAATTGGTGGAAATGGTTCTCAGGCCTCCATCTGGTGGACCTCCATCTCTTCCAGAGTACAGTGATGCGGTAAAGTTCTCTCTCTCTCTCTCTCTCTATCTCTCTCTCTCTCAGTTCTTATTGCTCCAAACAATCCCCACATTTTTATGCCTTTGGTCATTCTTTATGTTTGTCGTTTTGTGTGGTTTTGTCAATTTTTCCAAATGTTTGAAGTGGTTGTTATATGGCAGTCTCCATAATTTTTAAAGCGGTTATAAAGAATTCATAATCTTCAAAATTAATGTAGTAATTGTTGTCAGTTTAGGTACTAAGTTATTATTAAATATTTAACCTGTATTTCTAACCCAACACTTTTCTTCATGTATATAAAACAAGGATTATGACCTTCGGAGTTTGGTGAAATTCATATGCATGCTTGTGTACAGTTGTCTCAAAGCTTATAGACATAGCAGGTTTATGCCATAATTGTTTGGTTGCTAATGCTGACCAATCTTTCTTGCAATTGAATAATCCATGTCTTATGGTTTGCTCGTCCTGCAGGTTTTATCAGCTCTCAATCTCTACAGATATATTCTGATAACAGAGTCCACAGGTAAATACATTTGTTTATTTTGCTATTTTCCACCTTCCAAAACTACGATTTTCATGGTGAAACTAAAATGCTTTCTCTACTGATTCAAATCGACACTTTCATTTACACACAATCTCACGCACTCCCAGTTGTAATAAAACAAGTAGACCGCGATGATGTGATTTTGGTTGTGAAACAGGGAATTCAAACTGCACGGGAATACTATCCAAGGACAAACTGCACAAGGCCTACAACGAGTGGCTTCTCCCTCTACGAACATTAGTAGCCAGAAGTGCGGCGGAAAGCCAGAAAGATAATAATGACGACGATATGTTATGCGACTTCAACCCTCTCCAGTTGGTCCTCTACTGCTGTATTGAACTGGTTGATGATAAGCTTACTAAGACTGCATAAACAAAACCTTATAATCTGCTAAAATGAGATGTGAAGAAATATACAAAATGAGACACCCAACTGTAGTAGTAGAAATTAATCTCTATGTTTAGTGGAAATGAAATTATATTATCTGCTTTCATTACTAAATATGCTTTCTTTTACGCTGTAATTGTAATTGAGATCAAGAAAGACAAGACATATATTTATACGATTGACCAAGTTTATTTATAGCTTGATCCTACATTTGTGATTCGAGTCTATGTTTCAGATTCATAGTGTCTTGTATGTTTCATGATCCAGGATTAGGATTTTTTCGCCAGAGCATTCCGACACTCAAGTCAGATGATCAGAAAATCATACTAATAATGTGTAAAGAGAACTTAAAGATAATAACTCTCGCAATATTAATCTCACTCAAGATTTCTTCACGATTCTCTCGTGTTTACATTCAAAGCATGCAAAGATGATATGAATGCTTTCAATTGGTCAATTCACAGTAAAATCAGTATATGTGTAATATTAATTATCATATGTAAATGAATGTAAACATATATATAATACTTGGATATCCCCATTTAACTACATTACATTTCGTGGGCTAAGTGGACTAAGCCCACGACCTCTTTGGTCCTCGTCGTTCCAAGAACATTTCAACCCCGTTTAACTACATTACATTTCGTGGGCTAAGTGGACTAAGCCCACGACCTCTTCGATCCTCATCGTTTCGAGAATATTTCAACCGATTCGTCTCTTTTGCACGCAGAGGAAATATCGCTTCTTATGCGTGCGGACAACTCTAACTTACCTTTCAAACGTGGTCTCCTTTCGTGGCTTAGTTCCAAATAGTCTTATCTTTATCAAATAACGGACAACTCTAACTTACCTTTCAAACGCTTGGTTCCAAATAGTCTTATCTTCAAAAAAATATCTTATTTTCGGTCAAATTCTTATTCTTTCAATTCCTATTCATGTAACTGGAGCTCCGAGTTTAAATCCCTTGAGGATAACCGTCCAAATGTCATAATTTCAATATTCTTGTACACATCTTATTATCTAAAAAAATAGGCATTATTCATGTGAGATAAAAAAATAGAATTAAAATTGCAGCTTTCAAAAAATTAAAATAGATTTCTTTAAACCCTGCTAACTAACTCATTTTGGTGAAGCTAGTTTTAAGACAAAAAATTAAAGAAAACGAAGAAGACGACAACCGAGAGAGGAGAAGCAGATTGCAGTTCCCAGCACATCCAACAATATTCTCATACTGCCACTCCCTCTCTCAACTCTGTGAGTTCAAATATATGATAATTTCCACGGCGTTTTTCGATTTTGGATTCTTTTTGTTGTTCTTCGATTTAACATTCATGCTGTTCCTCAATTTTGTTCTTCGATTCGATTTGTAGAGGTAGAAATTTGGAGTGTGTGTGAATAATTCATTGTGGGATTCTTCGACTTCGATTCTTCCGTCCGGTGGAATGATTTTCGTCTATTGCGTTTAAATAATTTGGATATGAGAGAAAGTTCAAAGTTGTAAACAAAATGAACTTATTTACCAAAATAGGAGTGGTGCTCTGCTTTTAAGGTTATTCAAGTAATCATCTTTTTCGCTCTTGCTGTATATAGAGTACTGATCTGACTCATATCATTGGTTTTATTTATAATTTTCAAAATTTATATTCTTTTACGGTGTTGGAGAAAGTTTAGACTATGGAGTGAGTCAGGGCGGATTCAGAATATTCAATTTGGGAATACGATTATATTTTAAATAATATTTTTCCAAAATATTTATTTTTTTCAAAAATAATCAAATTTTTTTTACCCATTTTCTCCAAAAAAAAATATATATCAAACTTATTTTGGAATTTCCATAAAAAATAAAATAAATTGATTATTTTTTTTCAATTATCCATCCGAATTACATCCCATTTCATTACTTTTACAAAAAAAAGTAATTTACTTTAATAATAAAACAAAAAAGACTATAATATCTCCAACCAAAAATCACTTTATCACTCTAAATACTAATAAATAATTTTCACATTAAAACTCGTGCTAAAACTAAATGGGTAAATAAATTTAGAACGAAAGTAGTATTACTTACTTAATATTTAAAATTTCAGAGATCGATATTAAAATATATAATATTGAAATGATATTATAATTTTTTATTTTTATTTTTTTGAGGAGGAGATAATATTATGATATTATAATTCATTAAATCTAATTTATTAAATCATTAAATTTTTTTAGAAACCTTCTAAAATAACATTCTAATATTTAGAGTACATTTGAACTCTTTTAAAAAAAAATACATATTAATTGTATTTTATTAAAAAAAAAGAAAAAAGAAAAAAGCAAAGCCCCAAAAATTGATAAATGGGCTGGTGAGAAAAACAAAAAAGGGGCCGGTTAAAATATCCTAATCTTCTCTCTCCCTTCATTCTCCAGTTTCCGTCGCCCGGCCTGACCACCTCTCACGCCACCCGCTCTCTTTCTCCACCAGATCTCAGGTAACCCTCCTTCTCTCATTTGTTAAATTTCAACTGATTTTTGCCAAAAAAATATATGATAATTATCGATATATTTTTTAACCGGATAAGTAAGTGACGGCGGCAGATGCCGGTGACTGTAGGGATTGAATATATATTTTTAATATAAAATGATGAAGGGATTATGGAATTTTCATAATATTTTTTATCAACTAACAGGACCCAACAAAAAATTCACTTGCACAATATAGCCGGGAAATATTGAACATATAAATTTGGCCTTAAGCAAAACAAAATTCAGCTCAAGCAATTCCAGAGAATAGAGATCATATACACACACATATATATATATATATATATATATATATATATATATAATTGCAGTTTTTTCATTTTGGGGATGCAAGTGTACCCCTTTGTTCTATGTTGGATCCGCCCCTGGAGTGAGTTCAGTTATTGATCAGAAACTGGATTCTAGAACATTTGATTTTGAAGATTTTAATATTGTTTTCGAAGTTTGATTTGTCTATTGACAGAAATGGGGGAGCTGAAGACTGAAAAACATGTTAAGTACATCTTAACAATTGAAAAGGTACGCCTTATGTTAACCATAGCTTGTTTCAAGTTTTGTTTTTTCATTTCCCTCTATTTATTGAACATAAAATTATGAAATAATGATATCAGGATAAGCATGACAGGAAAAAACGATATTGTGATCTCCCTGAGTTATGAATATCATAATGTGTTCACTAGTAAGAATGACAAATTTCATTATATTGAGAGGAGAAAATAAAATCGAGTTCAATTGGGATTAGCGTCTTACCTGACTACTCCGAAAATACTGCTTTCAGACCTGATTTTAACTTAATGAAGCGATAGAATGGTTTGTGTATTCTACGTTGCTCCCAAAACTTTATTCTCAAAATGCTACTCATTGAAATTATTACTTTTAATGAGCCTTTAGGAACCACAGACAATTCCTGCAATGCTTGGCTGATGTTGGATCATAATTATCTTAATAGTTGTTTATTTCAGTCATTTTCTTGTATTTTAGCTTTCAGGAAGAGTCATGTTCTAGTAAGTTCGCAAATATTCCAGCATGCAGTACTCCTATACATTATGGTACTGTTGTTTGTTATATTCTTTTACTTTTTAGTAATAAGAAGCACCCTTTTATACCAGAAAAAGGATGATTTTGAATCTGTGGTGATGGAGCACTTGAGGCTAAATGGCGCATACTGGGGATTGACGACTCTCGATGTTTTAGGAAAGCTTCATGTGGTGGATCAAGATGAGGTTGTCTCATGGGTCATGCAGTGTCAACATGAATCTGGTCTGTTTTCTGGCTGTGAAATTTATGCTATTAAAAAATGTAGCCCAGATTTATTACAAGTCGATATAAATGAGTTTTTTGTTCTGGTTTGCAATTTTAAATTTTGTATTTATTCATAGTTGACCTTCTGATTTTAATAATGTAGTTCTGGTAAAATAACGGCATCCTTTGCATTGCTTCGTTCATGCAGGTGGTTTTGGTGGTAATATAGGGCATGATCCCCACTTGTTATTCACACTCAGCGCGATTCAGGTTTTAGCACTATTTGACAGGATGGATGTTCTTGATGTCGAGAATGTCGCGAATTGTATCTTTTCAATAATTTATTATCAGTTATTAGACAGTCCTTGAACTTGCGACTTCTTTGAGTTAAACATATGACATACTATTAATGGTGCAGTTGGTGCTTGCTATCATGCATCAAAACCTGGTGTTATGCTTACGACTCTTTTCTGTTGCTTCTCACCTTACAGTTTTTCTTCTTTTAAAGTATATCTGTTTCTTTGATTTAGTTTTACATAACAGAAGATTTAAAATGTCAATAAACTTAACCTACTAGCTAGATATTGCAAGCCTACAACATGAAGATGGATCCTTTGCTGGTGACATTTGGGGCGAAATAGATACAAGGTACACTTTCTAATCCTTAGTATGTTTTGTGCCTTTAAATTGATTGCTACATATTTAAAAATTGATCTCTTTTTTGAAAACATGATAAAAAGATCACTGATTTTTTTAGGTTTTCTTATATTGCTATATGCTCTCTCGCCTTACTACGTTGCTTGGATAAAATAAATGTGGATAAAGCTGTAAAGTACATTGTTAGCTGCAAGAACTTAGATGGTGGATTTGGATGCACACCAGGAGCGGAATCTCATGCAGGGCAAAGTATGTTTCCTCTCTTGATGTGTTGTATACTTGTAGGTGCTCGTGGGTTTTCTCTACTCTCTAATTAAGTAGCCAACTGAACAAATTCAAGAAGTTTCATATGTTGTGGTTTAGTTATGTGGAATATGTCTATTTACCATCTTAAATGACTGAACTCACTAAATAACCATAGAATAATTGGACATAAATTTTTATAGATGTCATTATTTTAAAAGAAATAAGATGCGTAAGTATGTGGTCATAAGTTGTGACAGTGAGTTTCAGTCTTCTTTATTTGCTTCTTCAAGAGTGTTATGACCCAGCAATTTTAGAGACTGATCCTACTAGTAATCTCATGCTCGAAGACGTGACTTGACAACCTGGCTAATTACTTGTACGAATATTTTGGTCGAGCAAAAATGTAACTAAATAGCTCATGGAATTTGACAGGCCTTAATTGGAAACCATGTGCCTTTTTTACGGCTGTTATTATGTTTTATCTTGATATACTGGAAGTCTGAGTGACATCAATAAATTTTGTGGCAATAATTCTACCTTCTCTGGAGGTAACTTAAAAGGTTTAGTCCTCCTAGTGCAGGAACTAAACTAATGAATTACAATCTCCTGTAATATTCAGTCATTTTATTCCATTTTTACTTCAGTTTTCTGTTGTGTTGGAGCTCTTGCAATTACTGGATCTCTGCATCATGTTGATAAGGACCTCCTTGGATGGTGGCTATGTGAACGACAAGTAAAGTCTGGAGGTCTAAATGGGCGTCCGGAGAAGCTTCCTGATGTCAGTGAATGTTTATTGTATATAACATGTTGTTCAACAAACAATAAAAAAATACAATTTTCCAGAGCATTTATTCTTATACAATACCATTTCCAACTCCAGGTCTGCTACTCATGGTGGGTTCTTTCTAGCTTAATAATGATTGATAGAGTTCACTGGATCAACAAGGAAAAGCTTGTTAGCTTCATCTTGGATTGTCAGGTTATAACTCGAATTGGAAATTGAATTTCTGTTTGAAGTTTCATTTTTGGCATAATGCATTAAAAGGTCCCCTAAACTATCGAATTCTATTTTGATAGGTCCCTAAACTATTTTTTTTTTATCCAAAAAAAAAACGAGCTCCCTCGAGACATAAATTGACAGTTTTTTTAATTCCCCTTTAATGGTTTCATTAAATTGACACTTTTTTTAATTTTAATTATTGCAAAATGGTTTCACAAGCCATTTTAGATAAATAATGTTAAAACAATGCACAAAACATTTAATTTATTTTTTTTTTATATGCAAAAGTACTTATCACAAGCCATTTTAGTGTTTTAACCATCAGCTATTGTTGAGCTTTAAAAACAATTAATAAGATCAAACACATCTTAAGGTTTTTTTTTTTTTTTTTGTCCCAATCTTTAAGGTTTCTTTCCTAAAAACCCTTTATCACATCCTTTCACATAAAATACTAATAAAGTGGTCTTTTTAATCGCTTGAGCATAAAATATTAAACAGCTTTAATCCATTCCCATAATTAATATTAAAAAGATCAACGGGACGGAGGTAGTATTATTTAATGGGACCATTAAGATAAATCGAAAGATTTGCGTCAATTTTGTTTTCGAAGGACCTCGTGAAATAAATTTTTTACAGTTGAAGATTTTTTTTTAAAATCAGTTTAAGGACCTAACAAAATTAATGTTGATAGTTTAGGGATCTGTTGATGCATTATGTGTCATTTTTCTGGTATCGTGTATTATTGTTTATTATATAAAGTAAGAAGTTTACATTGCCTCATCCTTTAATGATGTAGGATAAGGAGAATGGAGGGATTTCAGATAGGCCAAATGATGCTGTTGATGTCTTCCACACCTATTTTGGCGTTGCTGGTAAAATTACTGCCCTCCTCGTAACCATTGTTGTGCTTAATGTTCCTCTTGTTGTTTTTTGACAAAGCTTTTCTTGTTTGGTGAATTCAGGTCTTTCACTACTTGAATATCCGGGTCTTAAAGCCATAGATCCAGCATATGCATTACCGGTTGAGGTTGTTAATAGAATTCGCCTTGCCAAATAAATCTAGCAGATGAAAATTTTCAGGTTGATTATGGTTTAAAATCGTGGTCTAGTTTTTCCATTTCACTAGCTTCAGAATTTTCCTTGATTTCAGATTGAATATCAATAGCATGGTGAAGCATAAGTCCAACTATAACAACTTTTGTTCACTATATTTTCTTTAATTATTGACACTATTCCTAGTGTTTAAAACTCAATTGTTACAGTGTTAAACTTTTATTTAAATTGGTTGTGTTGTAAGTTGGTGCTATTGAAGTTGTCTAGTTAGATAGATGTATCATCAAGAACTGCACACTTAGTAATTTATATGAGGCTATAGTATAACAAACTATGAAACTATGATATTGCTCTCTAGTAATCATGTTTCAATCAAGTGGTGATTTAGGATGATGAGACGAAACATTAGTAGTTTTGTCGATTTGTATGGCCGTGTGTTGGCCTGTTGTTGTAGATTCTTGTTCAAGTGTTGCAGCAGATGGAAGTGGGGAATGGGAGTCCCCATTGGCAGCATTTCTTAGGCCCTTTTTCTTCTAGGCCCATCCTTTTTTCTTGTATATGTTCTTCAAATATAGCCTTGTTGAATGAGCTTTTCTTCATTTTAAAAAAGGGTATATATATGAACATAATTCTATATCCAAATTAGTAAAAAAATGACATAGCCTTAGAGAGGCAGGGTTGAATGAGCTGCACCAACACCCTATATGGACGGACAAGTAAAGATTGTTGAGATAACTCAGAAAAAAATTTTGTCAATTTTTGGAATAAATGTATGGGATAGGGAAATGTACCCTATGACGAGATGAGGGATTATGTAATAGTATTTTCCCATGATGCAGGATTTGAAGCCAAATAAAACAAGTGTTGAAGAAAAATGAGATGTATATAGAATGGAAGAATGAATAAGGATATAGATACCAGAACCCAGAAGAAAACTGCAATCTCAAAAGAATTCTGGAAGAGGATAATGTGGATCAAACAGAGGACTTTAAACCAGAAATGATGATCCGAAGGCTTCACCAAAAGTTTTCCGCGAACGGCTACATGTCTCTGAGCTACCTCTCCACCCAATTCACTGATGATGTGCTCAAGTTTAGTCCCCACAAATAAAAGAATCTGTACATCAATACACAAACTAATTACTAGTATTTCTTTCTGGCCTAAAAATGAAGATGAATAATAGTGGGATAATTGCTTTGCTTTGCTTACTATCAAGGGGATGAATGCGATCCAGAAATAAGCATGCCAACCTGCATAACATTAACATATATATACAAAACAAAAAGGAGTTAAAAATTAAAGATGTTAATGTGGTGAAGAAGAAGACGAAGTTAAAGGAAGAGGCATAAGTACCATGAACATTGAGCAACAAGAAAAGTGCCACAACAATCCATAGATACCAACTGCAAATTACACATCAACAACCTTTAAATTGGAGCTCATAACTTGTTTGTTATCCACTTTTGGTTCCAAATAATAGTTATAAAAAAAAAATTGGAGTGTAAATAAGTTATAAGAGCTAAAAAACTTTTCAACTCTTAAAAATTGTAAATATGAGGAGAACTGGCCTGATCCCTACAACTTTCTTGAAATCGGTTTCAAGAGCACGAAGCATGTATTTATAAAAGTTGAATTTGGGATTCTCCTTGTAATGATTCTGAAAGACAAATCATATATAAACTCACATGCAGGTTTAAAATCAAATAACAATTAACTAATTAATTAGAGTATACATTACGTACATTGATGAAGCCACGGCGGAGTGTGGTATAATCGAGTTCATTAACAGATCCATAAAATTGCTTCCAAAATGAATGCTGATTAAAACAACCAAATATTATGATTCCATTCAAGTACTTCTCCAGTGAATATGTAAAAGTGTTGTTTTAGAAAAGCGACTTACGAGCCAAGTGAATAAAGCAGAATGTTTTCCAATACCCAGAAATCTGGCCTTGATAAAACTATGCTGATGGATAAGTGTTACTATTGCTTCCCCATCTCCTATATACATACATATATATAATCAAATTCAACAAACACAACAATTGTGTTGTATATTTAATTTATATGAATAAATCACCTTTTTGGATAGAATCTTCCCATTTTTTCCACTGTCGTATCTGCAATTAATTAATTAATTAATTTAGAGAATAAGTGTGCATTTCCATGTGGTGAATTTTAGAGTTGATTGGAAATTAATTAAATGAATGAAGCATGTTGACTGGCCTTTAAAGTTCCAAAGAGAATAGTTGTAGCAGAGAAGATGAGGTGGACGAGAGGCAATAGAAATATGAAGATGTGAAGATCATGCAATGCTCAAACAGACAATAATGGCACAACATCCATTAATATCATAATAACACCCAAATTCACATATATATATATATAGAGTCTTGTCGGCGGCGGCGACGGTGGCAGGGTAGCCAATTGAGTGCATTCCATGTTTTGGGATGCATATGCTGCTAATTCTTTCTTGGAAAAGTAAACAGCCAGCAACAGAGATATGAATACCAGCAACATCAACTCTAAGGATATATTAGTATTTAAATGAACCATCATCATTAATTTAATTACATACCTTCTTTAATCTTGAGCAACGCCTCCAAAAGAGCCCATTCTTTCTTTCTCACCAGCAACTAATTAACAACAAACATCCATCCATCATCATTTTTCTAGCTGCTTAAAACTATATATATATATATTAATAGTAATAGTAATAGTAATAGTAATAGTGAACATGTGAAACAATTGGAAGGTGAAGCTGCTGGTTGTGAAATCAGAAGATTGACGAAGACTTCCACCACCCAACTAAATTAATTAACTAAAAACATGGATTGATGGATGTCTTCAATTATTAATTTCATTTTTTTTTTTTCTGTCATATTCATATTTCCAAATCAACTCCAAATTAATTACCATTTATTGCATACGTTAACATGAACAATGTTTTTGTTTCCTTTCAAAAAGAAAAAGAAAAAAAGCAATGTTTCGGTTTGACTCTTTCTTGTACACAACTACTCCCTACCCCACCCTCAAAAAATAAAATATTAATGATTAAGGAGTACTTATTATTAACAAAGACGGACCTCCACTTAATAATTACAATATTAATGTTAAGGTAAAAAATTGATTAATTTACTTTCGTGAGACGGTCTCAGGTAAGATTAATTATTGACAAAAATATATGTAAAATCAGACGAATAAAATACAAAATTAGACCATTATATATGACTATGAGCTATGATCACTTAATTAGGATTTTGACTAATCATTTTATAATGAAGAAAAGAAAAAACAATAAATATTTAGAGTGCTTATTAGAAACCTAAAACATATATCTTGACTTGTAACTTAATCCTATTTGGAACTTGGAGCTGATAAAGACATGTATTTTGATTTAATTAGTACTAATAGTAATAGGATGCCAACGTGACGTTGAAATTAATATCGTGCATATTCTTATTCAAAAAAAATTAAAGTGAATCATTTTTCGGGATATCATTGATTACGCGTAGAAAAAAAATAGAGTGTGAAAGGGGTTTATATGCCACATGCTATTTATATTACATTTCTTTTTGTTCTTGTTATTCACATTATATGTATGTTTGGCTAGAGTGTGGAAAACTGACAAATATGGCAAGCATTTTTTTTTCTCAGCAAAAATAACTTTAATAAAGAAAGTGGGCATGAGGGATATATGGAAAAAAAGTTTTTTTTTCCAATAACTTTTCAGTTTTCTTTTTTTCGTCTAAAAAATTTTAATTATTCAATTTTGGTCTCATAACTAATTCGATTGTTCAATTTTGGTTCTATTTCTTTGAAAAATATAAAAAGTTGTCTTTTTATATCACACGCAAGTCACGTTCCGGTTAAAATTGATTTCCCGAGATCGTAGTTGACATGGACGCTAAAAATTCATTTTTTCCGCACTTAGGAGAAATTTTCTTGTTCTTTCTAATTTTATAGAAAAGTGAACTTTTTTTTAATAGTCATTGTCCACGCCAGCTGCGAGCTCGAAAACCTGCAATTTCAACCGATACGTGACTTGAGCATGACCGAAAATGACAAAAAAATTCATTTTCAGGCGAAAATGGGACTGAAATTGACAATCGAGATAGTTATGAGACCAAAATTTTATAATTAATTTTTTTGGAACGAAAAAACGGATTATAGGAAAGTTATAGGACCAAAGAACTTTTTTTCTCAGGAATATATGCCCAAGTACAGTATAGTCTATACAAATATAGACGGATTCAACTCCAAGGGGGAGAAAAAGTTAACAATGTAAGGGGACATAAAAAATGAGTGGATGACTTAGAGGTGCAAGACACAAAATTCAAATACTACTAGATACAAAAAATTTTGTTAATTAGCTGTAGGTCTAAATAGACACTAAAATAACCCTTACGCCCTTATTTATTATTTTATCATTTTCTTCCCCTCTCTCTCTTTCTTCAGTTTTTTTTTTCCAATCAACCTTCCTTTCTTCTTTTTTGTCAAAGTTTTATTCAAAGATACTCATTACTAACTGCCTTTGAAGATGTGAAAATATAAGCTTAGGGCGTTAGTTCAAAATTTTACAATGAAAATGATAATGAGAATGAACATTAGCATTATAATGATTAATGAGAATAAAAGACGATTAATTTACGTTCCATCATAAATCATAATAACGGGTGTAGATTAGCAGTTTCCCAAGGCTTAATTTGGACTTTATTTAGATCGAGTCTTCTCAAAAGAAAAAAAAAATTACAAGTGAAGATGAAACAAGTCAAATGTAAAACATAGCTCAAATTTATATACAGTGAAAATTTAACACACAAATTGCGGTAGGTCTATAATTCTATTACAATTTCATAATTAAGTTATGTCATTAGGTGGCCCACTAAAAAAACATTGAAATATAGTTATACAAACATAATTAAAAAGCGAATGTTGCCGCGGTTTCCACATTTCATTATTACGACAGAAGATAATTGAATTTGGGTATGGGCCTTAAATCAACCAAGCCGTACCGGGTTTAGGGCCTTGAATGACAACAATGGATGCCCTTCTTGGGCTTTTCCTTCCTTTTTCTATAACTACTAATTCTTCACCAATTGCTTTCCATTAACGTTATGAAACAACTACAATTTCTAATGAATGAATTGAAAAAGATTTATAATAAGAATATAAGATGTAGTATTATTCAATGCTGTGAAACTTGTTCATCGTGAAACTGATTTTTTTTTTACAGATATACTTTTTAGTAATATAAGTCACACCCTTTAGTTATCACTACGACACTCTTTCCTATAATATAAGTCACACCCTTCACTTTTATGGGTAATACTCTTTATAGTAAAACGTTACACCCTTTACAGTAAAAAGTCACACTCTTTAGCAATATAAGTCACACTCCTTAACTAGTTTCACCGTGAAACTTGTTCACAATATACTTTGCCTTATTCAATTTACTCTTCTGTCTCGACACAATCGTGTTTTAAAAATCAATTTAGTATAAAGTTAAAAAAGGAAGCCCTTGTTAAAAATTAAGTGTTCTTTTTATGAAATTTAAAAATTGTAAATATTTGCTCAATATTCAAATACAGAATTTTAACGAAAAAATATTTTAAAATTGGTATATTACTAGCTGCTTCTCATAATCATCATCTTAAAAGCAATTTATTAATCAGTTAAAAACAACTTTCAATCACTTGTGAGGTGTGGATGTAATATTATTGTAAAAAACAGAAGTCCAAATTGTTAAAATTATATAGATGCTGGTATCAATGTCCATGTCCATCAGAAGCCCAATAATGGACAAATGGTAATGGCCCAGGTTATTTGCACCGACACTTTTAATAAAAATACACCTCATGAATTAATATATGATTCATACACCTGCCAAAAAACACCACTTTCACCCCTATCTGAAAAAAGCCCTATTTGTTTTTCCTTCTCTCAATTTTGCCTTCTTCTCCCACTCTGCAACTCTCCCCGCCTCCGCCGCCGTCTTCCGGTGTCGCCCCCGACGCGGATTCAACCAGGTACTTATTCTTCCTTTTCTTAATAACCTAATTTCAATTGATGAATGACTAAACCCCCAAACCAATTTCATCATACCGCTTATACATTTTCTTTTAAACAAAATTCGGCAGGGTATAAACTCCGCTATCGAAGAACAATACATGGAACATATTTATTATTATATCCACAATAGTAAATTATGACTGAGAAGACTGGGGAAGTTTCATCTGAAGAAGAACGAGTAGCTTCTACCTGTAATGCAACCGAGATGCAGGTGAAACAGGTAAAGTATTAGACCTGAACCTGCTGATAAGTTGATGCAAATTGAATTCTTCGTATTTTCCTACAGTTAAAGCTTAATTTGGTCTGCTATATTAAGTTTAAGGCTAGGACGAATCATCGAGCGCAGTATGCAAACTGTTAGTATTAACCTAGAAAAACATCAACACTTTCTATTTTTGTATTGTTATTATTATTAACATCATCAATGATCTATATTCATTTTCACGTCTATGATCGGAAAAGTGAAGTAGTACTTCATTGTTTGCCAGTAGAATTCTACTTTAGGTTTGCTTTGATTATTTTTCTTATTTACGAGCATGATGATATTAATTGTTGAATGTATTAGAGAATGATTTTAATTAGGTTTAAATAAAATCCTTTGCAAGGTGAAAGGGTGATTTAGTGCTACGGCCAATTGGTGCACCCTCTGGTTTTTCTATGGGATTCTAAAATAGAGCACTTTAAATTCCAGTGAGATGATGCTATGGAAATATGTGCGTTCACCTTGTTATTGTGTCAAGGAATAACACATGTAAGTAAATTATTTTGGAAACTCCGCCATAGTGTTATCCAAGCCAGGATAAAGGGGAGGGTTGCACTAGGCTTGTGACAGCCAGCGTAAAACTTCGTCACATCACCATGTCATGAGCCAATTTTCGATTTCCGATTCTATTATTGGTTCATGTAGCCTACCCCAATTATTTGGGACAAAAGGCTCGGTGAAAAAGAAGCAAATTAAAACCTCATCTATCAGTTGAAGAATGGGATTTTTTTTTCTCTAACTTAAATGTTGAAGTAGGTGACCTGTTTTGATTCTTACTTGAGCTTAGCTCTGCCTTTTCTCCATTTATCATTGTGCTTCCTGAAGTATTTCTTTAGTTTCTTTAATTAAACATGTCCAATCTCAAGTTTTTTGCATCTATATGAATAATTTGTTTCCCTTTGCTCTTTCTTTTCAGCAGTTCCTTGTAGAGAAGAAGGATGATTCATCGAATATTGAGGAGACCAGCAGTAATCAGAAGCTACTCCGGAATATATGTATCCTTGCCCATGTTGATCATGGGAAGACCACTCTTGCAGACCATTTAATTGCTTCATATGGTGGGGGAGTGCTTCATCCAAAGCAAGCTGGAAAACTTAGGTTCATGGATTACTTGGATGAGGAACAGCGTCGTGCTATCACTATGAAGAGCTCATCCATTGCTCTGCAATTCAAAAAGTACGCTGTCAATCTTATAGACTCACCAGGCCACATGGATTTCTGCAGTGAGGTATCGACTGCAGCTAGGTTGAGTGATGGTGCTTTGGTATTAGTGGATGCTGTGGAGGGTGTTCATATTCAGACCCATGCTGTACTGCGTCAAGCATGGATCGAGAAGTTGACCCCGTGTTTAGTTTTGAATAAGGTTGATAGGCTGATAAGTGAGTTGAAATTGAGTCCCATGGAAGCTTACAATAGACTATTGAGGATTATCCATGAGGTTAATGGGATAGTTAGTGCTTATAAATCTGAAAAGTACCTATCAGATGTGGATTCCATGCTGTCAGTTGCTCCATCTGGTGATGATGGCAATGAAAATTATGAGTTTGTAGAGGATGACGAGGAGGATACCTTTCAACCTCAGAAAGGAAATGTTGTCTTTGCTTGTGCCCTTGATGGTTGGGGATTTAGGATATGTGATTTCGCGGAGATATATGCTTCTAAGCTTGGCGCAAGTGCAGCTACTTTACAAAGGGCTTTATGGGGCCCTCGGTACTTTATTCCCAAGACTAAGATGATTGTGGGCAAGAAAGGAATTAACAATGCTGCAAATGCTAAGCCTATGTTTGTACAATTTATTCTTGACTACCTTTGGAAAGTGTTTGAGGATAGAGGAAATGTCGAGAAGGTTATCAAATCCTTTAATTTATCTATACCTTCACGTGAACTTCAAAATAAGGATCAGAAAGCTGTGCTTCAAGCTGTAATGAGCCATTGGCTTCCATTGTCTGACACCATCTTGTCTATGGTAGTCGAGTGCATGCCTGATCCGGTTACTGCTCAGACATTTCGAATATCAAGATTGCTGCCAAAAAGAGAGAGTTTTGATGGTGGGGATAGCTCTGATGTGCTTTCGGAGGCAGAATTTGTGAGAGAGTCTGTTGAGGTTTGTAATTCCAGTCCTAATGCACCGTGTGTTGTGTTCGTCTCCAAGATGTTTGCGGTTCCAATGAAAATGCTCCCTCGTGGAGAGAATCTGAACAGTTCTGCAGATGAAGGAGAGTCTGGAGAGTGTTTCCTTGCATTTGCTAGGATTTTTAGTGGGGTTCTCTTTGCTAAACAGAGGATTTTTGTGCTTTCTGCATTACACGATCCTCTGACAATGGAATCAAGGCAGAAGCATGTCCAAGAAGCCGAGCTGCAGTCATTATATCTGATGATGGGTCAAGGATTGAAGCCAGTTGACTCTGTAAAGGCCGGGAATATCGTTGCCATACGAGGGCTGAGTCAGCACATATTGAAGACTGCTACTCTTTCATCTACAGTTAATTGTTGGCCTTTCTCCAGCATGGTTTTTCAAGTTGCACCCATGCTTAAAGTTGCAATTGAGCCTTCTGATCCGGCTGATATAGGTGCACTCATGAAAGGGTTGCGGTTGTTAAATCGTGCAGACCCTTTCGTTGAGGTCACTGTTTCCGCTAGAGGGGAGCATGTTCTTGCTGCTGCAGGAGAAGTTCATCTCGAGAGATGTGTAAAAGATCTGAAGGATAGATTTGCAAAGGTGAGTTTGGAAGTCTCTCCTCCCCTTGTCTCTTTTAAAGAGACAATCGATACGAATCCTTTGCAGAATTTGAAGTGGTTTAGTGGAAGCTCTGACTATGTGGAGAAAACAACAGCAAATGGTAGGTGTGTTGTCCGTGTACAAGTCATGAAACTTCCAACACCTCTTACTAAGCTACTTGATGAAAGTTCTGAACTTTTAGGAGATATAATAGGAGGAAAATCTAAACAGGCTTTGAAAAGTTTGGAAACCTCTAGGGGTATCATTGCGGAAGATGAGAATCCAATCGAAGCACTTAAGAAAAGGATGATGGATGCTGTAGAAAGCGATCTTTCTTCTGAAACTGCAGAGATGGAGAGGGATCGTGTTGAGAAATATCGAACAATGTGGAAAGACAGTTTTTGAGAGAATTTGGGCATTGGGTCCAAGACAGGTTGGTCCTAACATTCTACTTACTCCAAGCATAGGAAAGAAGATGGAAGGTTCTGTTCTTATCAAGGGCTCTCCTTATGTATCCCAAAAATTAGGTCATGTTGACAACAAAAATGCCTCAACAGAATCATCATCATCTATAGCAGACGAAACGTTATTAAGAGAAGCAGAGAGTCTTGAGAGCAGTGTTTTATCCGGATTTCAGATAGCCACTTCAGCTGGTCCTTTGTGTGATGAACCCATGTGGGGCCTAGCATTTATCGTCGAGGCTTTCATATCTCCCATCGAGGATAATAATAATGATAATAATAGTACTCCTCACCAAGCGGAGCCATACGGAGTTTTCACAGGACAAGTTATGACAGCTGTTAAGGATGCTTGTAGGACAGCTGTACTCCAGAGGAATCCCAGACTAGTGGAAGCATTATACTTCTGTGAATTGAATACCCCTACTGAGCATTTGGGATCAATGTACGCAGTTCTTGCTCGGAGACGAGCTAGAGTGTTGAAAGAGGAAATGCAAGAAGGGTCACCGTTGTTTAGTGTGCACGCATACGTTCCGGTTTCAGAAAGCTTTGGGTTTGCAGATGAGTTGAGAAGATGGACGTCTGGAGCAGCTAGTGCGCTGCTTGTTCTGAGTCATTGGGAAACACTTGGGGAGGACCCCTTTTTCGTGCCTAAAACGGAAGAGGAAATAGAAGAATATGGAGATGGGTCGAGCGTGGTGCAGAATATGGCTAGGAAACTGGTGGATGGTGTGAGGAGAAGAAAGGGTCTGGCGGTGGAGGAAAAAGTTGTTCAATATGCGACGAAGCAGAGGACCTTGGCTCGTAAAGTGTAGAAGATTATATATACTATACTGTACTGGAGTTGTGGTATGCAAATTCATTGTTGATTTTGGTAGTTTTCAGATGCATGCTGTTTTTAATGACGGGAAATGTTTATAGTAAACAGAGTGTGTGTTACTATTGTTGTTGTATACGCAAGATTTGCTCTTTTCTCTTTATTATTTTGTAAACTTTTATTTTCTATGGTTTAATAAAGCATCATAACCTTATCAAAGTTAGGTATGCCAATGAACCGGGAATCCCTGATTATTTTTTCCATGGGACGGGGATTCCTGTGCGGTTTCTCACGGGAGCCTGATAAATCTATATAAAAGGATGATGTTTCTCCCTAAAAGCTGCCAAGTGTCTACCTCTCTCTCTAATTTACTTAATTATTAAGATATATTACTTAATTTTTATTTCTATACTTCTATCAAATTATCTTTTAAGAAACACATAAAACGCCTCTTTCTCTTCTTTTGAAACTTATGGATAGATGTCTCCCTTTCTTCTCCACCTCTCAGGAGGCTCAAACAATCAATTTTATTGAAGGCATGGTGTTAATGTACTGTAGAATTCTCTCTTTCAATTGGAACAGTGGTTTGTTTCTGCCACAAGAATTACTCACCAGCAATTATCCTCATTTTGTCAGAAGTAAATTCAGTATGTTTTTCCATTGAATTTGATTGTCTAATATTAAATAGTTTGTGAAGTTTAAGCAATTTGAATTGATCAATCAATTTATTGAAAGGCTTGGTGTTAATGGACTGTAGAATCTCTCTTTCAATCGGAGCAGCGGTTTGTTTGCCGCCACAAGAATTACTCACCAGCGATTATCCTCATTTTGGCAGAGAAGTAATTTGAGTATGTTTCTACATTGAATTTGATTGTCTGATATTTAATAGTTCATCATTTGGTCTTAGTAGAAGCACAGAAGAGTGCATTCTATGTTTGTGTGTGTGTGTGTGTGTTTTTTTCTCTTCTGCGTCCATGACTGTAGTTACCTTACCACTCTTACACTCTCGCAATTCGTCTCAATCGAGTGAATTACTCCTTATGGTGTGCTCAAGTCCTCACAATTGTCTTTCTGTATTTCCCCATGACCGTGTGTTCCCAAGACGAAACCTTTTCTGAAGGTGAGTTACAGCGATTTAAGAACATTGAATTGAACCCATCTTCTGGTATTTTGAATTACAGCCAGGTTAGTTTTGGTGTTCAATTATTTTATTTAATACTCCAAAAGTATTATATATAGTTCTTGTATTTTTGGTCGCTCAACTAATGCATAAGTATTCTTTCGAATAAATTTGTAGGTATTATTTGAAGCTTTAAAAGCTATAGGAAGCACGATGATAATATTTTGCTACTTCGTCCCGAAGAAAATGCAATAAATGTGTGCCCGCCCCTACTGTCGTGGAGGCTGTAAAAGCCTTTGTTTTAGCAAATGAAAGATGGGTAATTTTTCAGTTCTATACTGTAAATTGAGATTCCAATTTTAGATGTCAATTTCTAATCGAATGCCAAATTCAGATTCCAATCTCTAATTGAATTCCTAATTTCAGATTCCAATTTCTAATCAAATTCCAATTTAGGATTTCAATTTCAGATGCCAATTTCTAATTTAATGTCAATTTCAAATTCCTCCACTAGGAAAAGGTTCTTTATATATATAAGACTGTTTCTTATGGGGAGTGGGGCTGTTCTAGGTCTTGCACAAGCTCCTGAGTACACCGGTTTGATTTATGTTTCTTAAGTTAATGCAACGAGGTATATATAAGCCACCGAAATGAACAACTTTATCAACTTATATGTTGCTTTACATAGCTAGATTCTAAATTTGCTCTCATGTGTATGCTTTGTGACAATGATATTTCAATTATAGTGTCCTTTTTGAGCAGTGGAGTTAACCAAATATTCTGATTTTGACTGTATAACCTTATTTAAGGCATGTGTTTTCATTTAGGTGATAGGAACAAATTATCAGTGTTTTGTGAGTATTATTTCTTGTGTGTTTTTAATATCATTTTATCTGCTGCATATTCTTATATTCTCTTTACATCATGATGTATCTTGCATCAAATAAAATGCTTTAACTTCCCTTTGGGCGGGAGGTTTGGTCCCAATTTTTTTTTTGCCACAACTATATGTGAAATCATTGTTTAAGGGTGTTTGCAAGCTCTTGAAAAAGCTTAAGATCTTTTTTCATATAAATGTGATTCTGTATGGTTTCAAACTGATGAGAATCATATAAATGTGAGCACAATTATATGTGGAAGAGGGACTAATCGCTGTTTACGGCTGTTTGCAAACTCTTGAAAGAGCTTATTTTAAATAAAAAAAAATTATAGGTGTGATTGTGTATGTCTTTTTTAAACTGATACTGAAAAGCAGTATCAACTTATTTAGTTAACAACTGAAACTACCTGATTGACTGACATGGATAATGTAGTGTTCTGCTTGAGGGGCTTACCTCTGAGGGTTTCTCATTAATTTGCACACTACCCACCAACAAAGACATACATATAGAATTTTTTTAGCTTATGGACATTTGATCTCTTAAAATGCTCAGTTGCAACTACAGTAGTGAGTTGCTTTGATTTCTGTTGATTATATAATTGTTGGTGTATCTAGTTGATCCTGTGAGGCATCTGGCTCATATTTGTCTTTTACCTGTGCTTGAGCTGTTTGTGGTGCACCATAGTAATAGAGTGCAGAGATATTTGGGATTTGGTTATGGTGCAGGCGAGAGCAAATGTTGTTTTAACGGAGGCAGAAGCAAATTCAGGTTGAATTTGCAGGTATGGTTTGATTTTCCCACCGGGATTTCTGTATTCGTTTCCATTCATTTTAAGTAAATTGGTATCTTTCGATTATTGTTATAGGATGTCCAAGGACTTGCTGAAGGCTTCATGCCATCGTGGCTTTTTATAAGTAAATAACTTATGCGCTTCTCTATCCTGTTCATATCAATCTGTAAAAGTGCTTATTTTTTATTTGTTATTGTCGAAGAGTGAGATATTAGATTTTGATGTTGGAGTGCTACTTAATTTTTTTTGGTGTGTGTGTGTGTGTGATATTCATGTGATCTGATGTAATGCTGTGCTTTTCCTAAAATTAAGTTTTCTTTCCAATTTATAGTGCTCCCCACAATGTCAGTACAAGAGCATCAGGGCAACGACTTGTGTGTGGCACGCTGCTGATTTTTAAGATGGGGAGCTGAAAGAAGAGACATTGTGTATTCGTTTTGCCTCCGTGGAGAGTAAGTGATTCCTGCTTTTGTCAACCAAGCATTATTACTACTATTCCTCTCAATTTTCGCAGTAAGTTGTAGTAGTAATGATTCTAATATTCCATATGGTTTTATCTGCTAAGGAACCTTTTTGCAAAGCAGGTGAATGTTTTCTAAGACAATAAATTCTTATTTTTGCCAGCTATATCTCTGTTACCACTGTGCCTCATCCACTCATATTCATGTCTAGGCTATTTGCTAAAAATGTTGCATTTGAACGCTATAATGGAAATATTAAATTAATTATTAGCTAGATTGGAGTTCGTTTATGAATATTCGCTGACTGTTAATGAAGAAATACTGATATTGAAATTTGGAGTGCTAAGTTTAATGAACAAGTGATCCAAGTTTCTGTTGTATCTATTTATTCCTCTCTTGGGAGTCTTGCTTTATTAGCTTCTATGGGATCATTGGGATGTTGGAGTATTAGTGCTACCACAAAAGTAGGAGGAGATTGGAAGATGGGGAAAAATTAAAGAAATAAGAAGATTCCATACCAGAAAGAGAAGAATGTAATGGCAGATAACATAAAGGATGAGCAAGTAGCACAAAGTGATCAAAGATCATTGCAAGTTAGAAATGTTGCTCTGTTAAAACAGGATGCAAAACCAGCATGATTTATTAGATAATATCCATCGCGGTAAGATCGAAACTTTGAACTTAAGGAAATAAACAAATTTAGCAGAAAGTCTATCCCCCAAAGTTTTCTTTAGTCCAATATAAAATCAAGATTGTTCATTTTGTTCAGAAATTAACTTTTAAGAGTTGTAACAGATTTAGTTTTTTCTTTGTAAATGATGTGATTGTTAGGTATTTGTTTTTGTCATCTTAGCATGAATTTTCTTGATGATGGATAATAATAGTATACTATAATAACTGGAAAAAGGAATGATGTTCTTGGTCCATTTTAGATTTAAAAAGTTTGATGTGAAGACCATTTTGGATAGGAAAAATTAGTTTGCTTCTGAAATTTTTGTTGGGATTATTTGAATTTGATGACTGCAATCACTATTTGTGTTTTATCCTCGCCTTTTCTTCTTTCTTGATTCCTGCTCTTCCTTTTCCCACTCAAAATAAGAAAACAAACAAGTGTCTTGATATCTAACTTGAGAATTAAAATTAAGATACTTTCGTGAGTCCGTCTCACGGTGAGACTAAGTGCAATTTTAGATATTGACGTTTTAATATTTTAGGAGGGATGATTGTGATTGTGCTAAGTTGGTCTCTGTCTCATGCATGAAACCGTTTTACACGTGTTTTTGTCTAAAA
Source organism: Stenogyne calaminthoides (assembly GCA_037126765.1). NCBI lineage: Eukaryota > Viridiplantae > Streptophyta > Magnoliopsida > Lamiales > Lamiaceae > Stenogyne > Stenogyne calaminthoides. Next base: position 50,545,499 of record JBBCBC010000003.1, read on the forward strand.
TTAATTTATGTTACCGTAGCTATATGACCTTTTATACATGCCTGAATTAAATGTAATAAAAAATTAACTTTTTATACATGTGTACAAAATTTATACATTATGCGATAGACTATAGATATATTAAAATATAATTTATTATTGAGTTTTTATATATCAAATTATTAATGTGAAGGGTTTATTAGAAAATTTAAACGTAGGCATTGCAAAGGACGTAATACATTCACCTCAATAAAAATTATAAAAAAAAACTTTTACTCTACTATTTTTAGTTTTTAATGTTTCATCTTCTTTGAAGTTTTAAAAGAGTAACAATCAATAATAGAAAATTATATATTTATCGTTACTTGTCGGTCTGCAAAGAGAGAAAAATGTAATAAAGGATGAGTCTGCAAAGAGAGAAAGATGTAATAAAGGATGAGTCTGCGAACCGCGGGAGCAAAAACTCTCATACTCAAGATTTAAGGTTATTCACTTCGCTGGAAAATTTGACCATTCCCCCAATTTGAATCTCGTTCAATCCATAAACACGTGCAATACTATTTCCCAACGGAGACCACTCAGCCGACTGCTCCCCTCTCTTGAAGCCGAACAGGATCATAATTGATCCAAAAATTGAATTATTGGAGATATCGGGTTATTAATCTAAGATTTATCTTTTTAACCATAGAAATTCTTCCCCAAGTCTTGTTACATGCTTAACACATGAAATTGGATGAGATACTGGGTCGTCCATTACGAAACTTTGAACTGCTTAATCATTTCTAACATCTAGCCATCCATTGGTTCCTATCAAACAAGTCATTGAGCATAAACTAATAATACGAAATTCTCAATCACTCTTTTTAATCAGGAGGAATAGTGCGGGAAGGGAACGAGACCAAGCCATTTTCAATTCTAAAATGACTAACAAAAGACCTAACGAATAATAGGCCAAAAGCTGGAAGCAAAGTGTACAGTTTTACACACAATCCAAACACTCGAGTGGATGCATGTATGTTACTAATAAAAAGGGCACATTGAATGTTGATGGTGAAATTAATGCTTCAATTCAAGCACAACCGACCAACTGAGTAAATCCGAAATTCAGTTTTCCAGTAGGGATCAAATAATTCTAGTCCTACTAGATAATAAGATAAATCTGCATTTATGTTAACACATAACAAGAAAGTGCATCCTCAGAAGCACTTGCGATGAACAATAGAAGGGCCAGTTTCATCATACTCTGCTTTTGTAACATGTTGATTTTGAGGGAACACCACTTTGGCTAGTATCGCACCTCCTACCCATGCTGAGAAACTTCCCAATTTCTCTGGCATATAGTCCGGAGGCTGTAATCACACAATCAGACGTGCATTCAACATAATTTTCTTTGTTTTCAAACAAGATAGATTGGTGTTTGCAGAATTAATCAAAACAAACCAGGAAGAGAGCATATAGAAAAGCCAACAATTTTACCTTGACCAGACATGGCCGGATAGCTGAGGAGCAAAGGCTCGCTTCCTTCTGAAACCTATCTTCAAAACCTACAACACAACATGGAAACTCCTCACACAATTCAACCAACACAATTGAATAAATAATTAGAAAAATTCATAGTAAAAGCATCTTGTGTCCCTAAATACAAGCATCAAAACAGCTTTGTTCATTAAACCAACTGGAGACAACTGAAAAATAAACTGTAGGTATTATATAGTCCGATTACAGATTAATCTTGATGCAAATTCAATCGTCATTTTGAAACAGAACCCATCTTTGTCTCCTACTTTCCAAATCAGTACCTCATACATTACTGATAAAAAAATAGGCATTTGATTGATTAGTTAGGAAAAGTGCTGATTATCTAAGTACTCTTAGTAATTTTTTGTTTAATGCTCAGTGTCATCAACTATTGAAGACCCCTTCTCTCATCAAGTTTCAAATACCCACAGCAGCTCGTGAATTATTGAAAGCTAAATATTTTGCCAATTTTGAGCAGAACAGGAAGTGATACAGGATTTATATAGTTACTATAGCAATGTTGATGGCAGTAGATGATAGGTAGATATTAACTATTACATGTAAAAATCTGGGGGAAACCTCTAACACATCCAATTATTAGAGTGAGTTTAAGCCCTAGAGGAGTGAGTTACAGGTCCTCGATAGAAACAGATTGCTCTATCAAACTGAAGGAAAGATGAGTCCAGAATTCTTAAGCTTGACATGGTTAAATAGTTATTAAAATTTGCAATACCAAATGCCTTCACTTCTCTGAAAGTGTGATCGCTGCTTAAATATAGTATGATAAAGAAACGATCTTCAAAGATTTTTCAAAATTTCAGTTAACTCATCTTGCAAGCAGATCCTTTTATAGAGAACTATAGGGGTGACTTCAACAGACAGGATTTAGAAAGGAAGAGTACTTGATCTGTCTTAACAGAAATTGAACAGCTAAACTTTAAGCACTAGCTTCTTTCTTTCTCATGATTGCCGTTGTCCATATCCAGCATAGTTAAACAATGGAAAGAGGAAACAAAATAATGTTGATGTTTATAATATTTGTTGATCTCATGAGTTTTCAAAAGCTGCGGCAGTTGTATGTACCTTTTTTGCAATTACGGTAATTATAGCAAGTATATTAAGAATGTTTAGTGAACAAAGGTATCAGTGATGAGCAAAGTCAGAAAATTCATCAAAGATTACCAGTCATAGACGCAGTTCCACCACAGACTACAGTATTCTCTAGAAGCTGGCGGTGATTCTCAGATGAGACCGTTGATATACAACGAACAAGCTGCTCAACTATTCCATGTGCCTCTTGACCTAAAATCGATGGTTGAAATAAAGCCTCACCAACAGTATACCTTTCTTTTCCAATTTTTATCACCTGAAATGGATAACAGTATACATGACATAGCATTTTCGACATCAAAATCAATTAATGAGCTCTCCCTATAATTTGAAATTGCAGTTCACGACCTAGTTAGAAAAAGGGCAAATAGTTTTGTTAGTCCTGTAGTTATTCATATTTTGACTTTAGTCCTGATGACTTTCACGAATTGAAAATAGTCCCATAACTTCAAATACTGCGGCATTTTGGTCCAGTGACTAGATGTAAGAGGTGAAACATCCGGTTGACCAATTGGACTTCATCACGTGGACAAACCAGACTCTGCCACGTCAGCGCCAACCGGATGTTTCAGCTCCTACGGCCAGTTACCGGACCAAAATATCAAAAATTGGAAGGTACATGACTATTTTCAATTTATGAAAGTCGACGGGGCTGGAACCAAAATAGGGATAACTAAAACTAAAAAAACTATTCTCTCTTTGAAAAATAACAACCTGTCCATCAGGCAGAGTGTGCTGCTCCTCAGGGCATGCCTGCTGGAGTTTTCCATAAGCAGCATCATCCTCAGCACAACATGAGTAAAGCTCCTTCAACTTTTCAACGTCAGAGGTGGTTAAGTTCACTTGTGGATTGGATTTACCAAGTTCTCTTTCAAATAAGTTGGTCAAATCCAAACCCCCTATTTCAAATCTTCTTGATGATATATGTTGAACAGCGCCTTCAATTACCGACGCAATATCTGAGAAGAATATGAAAAAATAAACCAAACGTTTCCAAACTTGTACCCATAAAGTGCATAATTGATGCTTTAAACTATTGAAAAAACTCAAGATGGAAGGGAAGGCATCTAAACAAAGGTAACACTGATATAAGCAAAGCTACAAATTGCAGTGCCTTATAAAGAAAACAATATTAGTTAACTAGTACTGCATGCAGAATATAAAAATTGATAATATATAGTCCATTTGCATGATTTTTTTTTTTTTTATGGTCATGTCAAGAAATATGAGATTTGAATATGCCAAGGAGTGTCCATATCAAATGGTAAACATGGTAGGACCATGGATGTATACATCACCAACTCTAAACAATTGAGACATTAACAAAAAAAGGCAAAAAAGCACATGAAATCATTATAAGCAACGTATGGCCACCTTTTAGAGATTAAAAAAAAAACTTTATATATCAAACATGAAACTATTCCATCATCTCTCTCATCAGAATGTGGATCTTATAAGAAATGGAGATGCTCAAGAAAAATCACTTAGGGCCAAGAAATTCCCTTGAAAGTGGGAAACCACAATCATATATCAGGTAATTCCTTTTCTTTTGGATTTTTTTCATTTATAAGATGTTTTAGGGGGAAGAATGGAGTGTATCAACAAAAGGCAGTGTATCAACAGTTTCGGAAATTGAATAGATGCAATGAACAATAGTATAAATTAGTAAGTTGTAAAACTTATCGATACGTCAACTTTATTTGATAGCTTCAGTAGGAATGAGATAACTAAACGGAGTTAAGATCAACACTAATCAATAATGGTGTTAAGATCAAACTAAATAAGCATTTTAGGCCAATCAAAGCGTACACGCTATTCTTGAAATAACAATATACAAAAAAAAAATATGCAGTGAAACATACCCATCTTCCCATGGCCGATATCAACTGTGCATCCTGAGATACGGCCTACTGCATAAAGATAATACTGCTTGCTCAGATGCATAAAAGCCTGAGATGTTGAACTTTTCAAACATCAATTGCACCAATTGTTCTCTAACTGCCTGTTCCACACCCATTTAAAGTTAAGTAATTTAGAAAAACAAGAAATATTCCTATATTGCATCATTGAATGCAACATCAGCAGAAGAGCATCTCCATGATTAAAAAATAAATCCGAATTCAACGGTTGTATAAAATGTTTTTCAGGCTCCATCCAGACTCCACATATGTTTTTTGTTGTTACTATAACCTAACATTTGATTTTTAATGTAGCATGCGCTGTCTACAACCCATTCCTTGTAAAATAAATGGAATGTCTAAGAAGAATCACAAGGATTAATAGCTTATTCAACTTACACTCATCTCAGCTACAAATGTAGTTGCATAAGCTCTATGGTTATCTGTTTTTTTAACCAGAATAGAAAACGACATGTTAACTATAAAAGGTGCAATACAATGGACAAGAGGTCCCTCTCAAAAAAAACAAAAAAAAAGGAAGTATATGGTTACCACTCATCCTTTCATTCCAATTCTCTCATCATCACGCATTTAGGAACAAAACCCCGTATTAACCCTTCTGAATGCTTTGTGATACATTCACTTGCACATACACATAATACAATTAAGAGAAAGAGGCTGGTCAAAATTTATTTTGGCAGGCAAAAACAATTCTATGCATCAGTTGCTCCATGCAACTCAAGTGCATTTTTAAATGGAATTAGTTGTTTTACAGGTATTAGTTGATCAGTATTAGTTGTTTTCACAGTACAATATTAATTGTTTGCATTGAACAATATTAGTTGTGCACCAGTTGCACAATGCAACTGGTGCACCCAAGTATTACTCAATTTGGTAATGGAAGACTTTGACTAACCTTGGGAGTTGCCAGTGGATCTGTACATAAAATTTGTCCTTCATTACCCATCTCCCAACCCAGACCAGAATAAAGCACATGGCCTAATAAATCTTCCATGGCATCCCAATTTCTGATAAAGCCTCGAACAACTGGATCAACAGTCACATTTTCAAGCAAGGAAGCATCGGTCACGGACTCGTCTTCAGTTACTTGTTTCATTTTTGTTGGAATTATCTAAAATGAGGAAAAGACATTGTAAATTAAGATTTTATATCACCTAACATAAATAGAACATATGACACAGTCAATGCTATATGATGAATCTATAAGAAATAAACAAACAATCAAGAACTTCCACAAGCAGCAACACAGACAAAGTCATAGAAAATAACCTTGAAACCAAAGAAAGAAATAACTTGACTTGCTAAAAATGCATTTTCAACAACACATAAGGAAAATGTGTTGCAATTGCAGTAATGTAGAAAGCAATTGAAACATAAATAATATCGACAAATCAAGATAACATGAGGATTTTAAATTTTCAGTCAATTTTGGGAAGTTCTAAAGTTTATTTCCCTTATTCATCGTCCAACGACTCAAGATAGAACAATTCGAGTTCTTCCTGCAAAATATGTTGCTGATCTTGAAATCATTCATTCAATTTCTTAGTTTGTCTCTTCTGAAGCATAAGCATTGCCACATACAACTCAGATTTGAAAAACAATCCCTACGAATGAAGCCCATACTAAAGACCCTAGTCAGTATAAAACTTGAAACCCACAATTACAAGTTAATAGCAGATTCTTAAAAACATAAACATTTCACTAATTTCTCAGCAACTTTTTATTCTTAATAGTATTCCAATTTCCAATAAAAAAACATTTATTTCCCTATTTCAGAAAAGAAATGTTACCTGAGGGTCAAAATCAAGACAGGCATGATTAAATTTGATGAGTTTAGAACCAGCATCAACGACTGCTGGCTCCATGCTACAAATTGAGTTCGAGAGCAACCATGACTGCCACCCAATTTGATTTATAAGGATAGAATTTGAGGGACAAGTGTTAAATCTAGGGTTACCCAACTGAGCAAATGGTCTTTTATAATGGTACTTTCGGAAGCTCACGCGCGAGTGATAAAAGTCAATAATAACCTTTGCAAGGGCACTTTAGTGGTGAAACTGTAAAAGTCTATATATATACATAGAAATCTATAGCAAATTAATCTAATTGAATAAATAGTTCCACTATAAGTCTATAACTGAACACTGTCATACACAAATAGTAATCAAAGTCTCCTTCCACCCTATCACTATGATTTCTTCATTTTATTCAGATAGAAACAAGCTAGGCAGCAAAGGCGTGCTTCCATTTAATCCAGCACTCATACCTCCACTTACTCTAACCCGCATTATTAAATAAGAAAAAAGATAGCGTTTAAAACTGACAGTAGATAGACACGAAGGACCTTATGCCTTGCACTTAAGCTTTACATAGTAATAGCATAAGTACCTAGCCCCATGCCTTTTGAAATACTCTTGGAAAGAACAGTCTTGAAATAAATATGAACTACAATAACTAGCAAGAGACACTCATATTAAATCATGATAGCCAACAAGCAAAATTATGGTGTATCAAGTGGTAGCCAGCTACCTTTTAATTCACAAAAGATGCACAAGTAATTTGCAATAACCAATAACTATTCAAGCACTTGTTTTAGCAAAGTCACATGTACCCCACATAAACAGCTCATTAATTCGATCATCTAGTTCATGAGCAAGACGCAACAAAAGTTCAAAAAACTTCTGTGTCTTTTTTGTTAGTATCACGAAAATAATATTCCAAAATAACATTATTTAACTCTAAACTTAGCAGATAGCTCTTCATTCATTAGATGAAGTAAATCAAACATAAACCAGAAACTCTCGTCTTCGGATGTATATAGTACACAAGTTGAGAGTACATTATAGACTGACCATTATGTAATCATTGCGGCAGATCCCACAGACAACCATAAATCAATTAAAAATGGAAAAAATCAATGTTCAGTTTCTCAAATAAAAAAAGATTGCAAACCTGATCAACACGTATACAAGGTAAGAATACATAATTGATGATTAAATTTGGTGGAAGGAGTTGAGGAACAGAGTAATTAAGATGAGAATCTTGAAAATCTGTCTCCATTTCTCAATTTGAAGGGTTTAGGCCATCGGAAAAAAGGCTCAATTACGGTCACAAACACTCCCATGTGATAAAAGGGTACTAGTAGCACGAAAATGAAGATTGGAATGAGGGTTTTAACTCCAAAAGAAAAGAAATTACCATAGAAGGAGGCTGGTCGGGAACAGCAAAGCCGGCTTTGAGCAGCTTGGTACCTGCGTCAATCACGACTGCCTCCATTCTTTCCTCAAAGAAATTCTATGGGTTTTCAGTAATGGGGTGCAAATGCATGAAACCTTTCAAACTTCAAACAACCCGCACCACCGCTCCTCCCTTAGATAGGTCTCGTCTTTTTCTTTCCGACCTTTTTAGAGTGAAGACACTAATTCTCCTGTGCAGTGTCTGTGACTGTGGGGGATATATTTAAAACTAGTTCAGTTTTTCTTTTATTGGAATAAAAATATTGTGTCACACAATTTTTGCAACTATTCTTGATCACAAAAACTTGTATGCAATATTGTATATAAGTGATATGTACAATTATAGAGTAATTGGACTTTTTTTTATTTATTCACGGGTCAGGCTTGGTCGGGTCGGGTAGGGGCCGTAGGGCAGATTAAAGGGTTTTTCTTCTTTTCGCGTTCAACAATTAATATTGTCGATTTTTTTTTTTCCTTCTTTTTCTTGATTCTTTGGCGGATTTCATGAGTTTTCTTCTTCCTCGTTCATGCTCTAATTTTTAATCTAATTTAGTTTTCTTTGATTCGCTCCAATCATTGGATGAAATCAAGTTTGTTCAATTGGGATTTTGGTGTGGATTATGCGAGAAGAAGAGAGAATATGTGTGTGGTGTTGGATTACCCCTTCACACAAAATATATCGCTGAAATTCGGATCCTTCTGTCCTCTTATCACGCTGATAAATTTTTTTCGCGTTTGTACTTGTTTTTGTTCATGTAGTAACACCCTCGTTTGCTTATAGGGTAACACTCTTTTATTCATGTAGTAACACATCAAATTGTTCTTTATATCTGCAATTTTGGATTGAGAATTTCTTTTCGCGTTTGTATTGATTTTATTTACGTGGTAACATGTTTTGTATAATAGAGTAACATTTTTTGTTCATATAGTAACACACAAAAACAACTTGAAAAAAAAAATTGAACTGAGGATTTTTTTTCGCGCTTGTACTGGTTTTTGTTCATGTAGTAACATTTTTTTGCTCATAGGGTAACACTCTTTTGTTCATGTAGTAACACATCAAGTTGTTCTTTAAATTTGCAATTTTGGACTGGGGATTTTTTTCACGCTTGTACTGATTTTGTTCATGTGGTAACACATTTTTCTTCATAGCATAACATTTTTTGTTCATGTAGTAACACACAAAAATAACTTGAAAAAAAAAATAAAAATTATGTGCTTATTAAGAATTGAACCTGCAACCAAATACACTAAAAATAAACTAGAACCATTAAACTACAACACAATTTGATAAAAATATCCTTGTATAAAATTTAATAGGTAAATAGCCAAGTGGCACCTTAATCTTTCGGCCTCCGCCTGCCCAGGCAGGCCGGCCCATCCGGCCCGACCGCCACATGACCCACGAATTTCAGCCTATTTTGTCTTAATTGTGATTTATTGCACATAACACTAGTATGCAATATTTCACACAAGATCTACTCCTTGATCGGTCTATATTTTTGTAATTTCCACTCACAATATTTTAACACTTATCACACAAATTTTTTTTTTATATTCATCATTTAAACGTACTGAGATAATTCCATCTCATCTAAAATTCCGAGCTTATAGAGAGGGTCGAGAATAATCTATTTATTTAATTTCCCTCAACACTCCTCCTCACTCGTGGGTCGAATCATTGGCTCTGCTATCTGGAAATGATTTAATTTCCCTCAACACTCTCCCTCACTCGTAGACCAAATCATTGTCTCCGCTCTCTGGAGAGGAGGCCCAACAGATGTTGGATAAAATTTGATTGGTGTAGTGTGTGTAAACGAAAATGACTATTGAAACTAACACGGAATAAGTCGAGGCAAAAGTTAGACTCTCTTTCCGTAAAACGATGTTGCCCCCGTACCCAGGTGCAATACAATTTATATGGCAATCGCCTCCAAGATACAACGACTTTAAAGTTTTCCGACCGCTGAACTAAGAATCGGAAACCATCGGCGAACCAAACAAATATTTTGAGCTATCTCCGGAACACGAAAATGAGAGAAGAAAATAGAAAACTTCGACCTCAAATGATAAGACTCCAGAATCAAATATCGAGTGACCACTGAATTTTTGATTGAGTGATGATTGTGGAATGAGGAGGGTGTATTTATAGATTTTAGGTATCGATTCGTGAATAGGTGCAACCTTTGAAATAACCCTTCACTTATTTCTTACACCATTTCACTTCATACCTTTTTATCTAATACACACCATTTTGAGGTGACTTTTCCATTCACCCAAAAATTCCAACAATCCCCCACATGAATGGACAAAGTTGACTCAAACAAAGAGTTCACAGGACAACACGAAGTTTGACACAGACAATGAAGAGAGCTCAAGCGGTCAGTTATTGCATCGGGATAGATAGCTTGTGGCTTTGAACCTTCCCTAGTTGAATACTATCGCATATGCTCGCGGCTCAGTGAACGCGATGTCTTGAACTGAGCAGCCTTTTGTGTATACCAAGACAATAGCAAAAACACAATAACCTTCCTAATATTTTTGGTTCTCTCTTCAAAATTTTCTAAATTACTATTTAAAACTCCAAAACATCTCTTTTGCCTGCTAAGAATCCTCCTATTCAATTTTCTATTTTTCTTTTAATTTAACAAGATTTATTAAATTTTCTTTCATGAAAAACGCAACTTCTCTCCTAATTTTTCTAAATTACTTTTATTTCAAATTTTAATTATATTTAAAAAAAAAAATTGGCTCACTACAAATATTCATATTCCATTTTTTAATTTTCTCTTAATTTTATATTATTTATTACAATTCCTATCGTTAAAATCGCAACTTCTATCTTAATTTTTCTAAACTACTTCTATTGCAAACCTCCCCTTATATCTATATTTCAATCTTGATCATCCTACGTTGATTATTAAAAATCCTCCTTTTAATTTTTCTATTTATCTATTAGTTTTACATTATTTAATAAACTTCTTATCTTTAAAACCGCAACTTCTTTCCTAATTTTTATAAATTTCAAATTTTGAATTATCTCTTTTGCTCAATACAAATTCTCCTATTCAACTTATTAATTTTCTCTTACTTTTATATTATTAATTAAACTTTATATCATTAAAACCGCAACTTCTCTCCTAATTTTTTTAAACTATTTCTATTTCAAATTCCAAATTATCTATTTGGCTTCTTTCAAAATAAAAATATAAATTATCTCTTTGTCTCATTACAAGTCCTCCTGTTTAATTTTCTATTTATCTCTTAATTTTACATTATTTATAAACCTCCTAAAATTGTAACTCTTCTCCTAATTTTTCTAAAGTACTTCTATATCAAATTTCCAATAATCTCTTTAGCTTCTTTCAAAAAAAAAAAAAAAATTATCTCTTTGGCTCACTTCAAATCGACATGTTCAAGTTTCTATTTTTTCTCTTGATTGTACTTTATTTATTAAATTTTCTATCGTTAAAACGCAATTGTTTCTATTTTTCTCTCCTATTTTTTCTAAATTACTTATATTTCAAATTATCTCTTTAGTTTTTTTTCAAATTTTCTTTATCTCTTTGGCACTCTACAAATCCTTCCATTCAATTTTATATTTTTATTATTATTTATTAAACTTCATTTCGTTAAAACCGAAACTCCTCTCATAATTTTTCTAAACTACTTCTATTTCAAATCTCACCCCTTACATATATTTCTAAAACTTTGTCATCCTAATTTTACATAATTTAATAAACTCCCTATCATCAAAACCACAATTTCTCTCCTAATTTTTCTAAACTATTTATATTTCAAATTTTCAATTATCTCTTTTGCTCACTACAACTTCTCCTTTATTCAATTTTAAAATTTTCTCTTAATTTTACATTATTTAATAAATTTTCTATCATTAAAACCGCAACTTATCGTAATTTTTCTAAACTACTTCTATTTTAAATTTTAAATTATCACTTTTTTTTTTTTTAAAAAAAAATCACTTTAGCTCACTATAAATTCTCCTATTCATTTTTTTTATTTTTCTCTTAATTTTAAATTATTTATTAAACTTCATATGGTTAAAATCGGAACTTCTCTCCTAATTTTTCTCAACTATTTTTATTTCAAATCTCCCCTTGATTTCACTAAGATACAAAATTTTCATCCAAATTACATTCTAATACAATCAAAATCTCTTATATCAATTAGATACAATCTTCTACCCAAAAAAAATCTAAAATACCCTTATTAATTAAAAATCTACTCTCCTTATTTTTCATTATTTCACCCTTTCTCTCTCTCCCCCCCCATTATTTCACTCGTTCTCTCTCCCCTCCCCCCCAATTATTTCACCCGGCCCTCTCTCCCCTCCCCACCCATTATTTCCTCTCTCAAACCCCCCCTCTCTCTACATCCACCTCTCTCTCTCTCTATAAACCCTAATTCCTTGACCCCCCCCCTCCCAACCCTAACCGCCTTGGTCCACCACAATATCCCGTCGCTATAAATGAAGGTGAGTGCGTGACGTGAAGGCGGCGATGACATTGATGAAGAAGACACCGCTGCCACTTTGCTCTGTGACGGTGTCGGTGGTGATTTATGGTTTATGTGACGATGTCGATCTCGGTGGCGGTGGAATGGCGAACCGATAAAAGATTTGCTTGAGAGAGAGGGAGGGAGGAAGAAGAAGCCATGGCAGTGGAGGATCTGTTGGTGCACGGAGGTGGTGGATCTGTTGGTGCACGACGAGAGTGGTTGTTGGTAGCGATAATGGTGGTGGATCTCAGCGGACCTGTGCAGATCCGCGGCCGAATGACTGTAGAAGATGAGATCCGTCGGGGGGCTGCCATGAATGAACTGAAGGGGGAGCTTTGAGAGAAGATTTGTACCAGGGGAGTCGAGCTGATCTGTCAAAGTGAATTTGTGCAAAAAAAAATTACGTTTGTGCAAATATATTTGGGGGTGTTTTTGCTCTGTGTTTTTTTTTTTGTCCCGGATGGTTTTTTTGAGATAAATTTGGGGTTGTTTTGCTATAGATTTGCATCAAAATCAGTCTAATACAAAAAAAGCAGAAACCCAACTTGTCTTCATTTGTTATTTTTTCTCTTTAATTTCTAATGGGATTTTTTAACTCCATCTTCTTTTTTTTTTTTTTTCATTTTTGATTGATTTGTTTAGAGTAATTGAAGATGGTGTTCTGGGTTTGTTTTGGTATGGTGTTCTCAGATCTGGTTTTAAATTCATATTTTTCGGCGAATAATTGAAATATGACGGTAACATTCATATTTTTAGGTGGTGGTTTGTGGTGGTGGCGACGGCAGAGAGGTGTAGAACGGTGGTGGTTTGGAGTCTTTTTTTTTTTTTTTTTTTGGGAGTAGAATTCTTCTACCGTTTGTGCAAATACTTTTGCACTGATACATTTTTTTTTTTTTTGCAATCTGTAAATTTTTTGTATGATTATTTCATGTGCCAAAAAATTGAAGCCTTGTAAATTTTTTGTCCTTGGTTGTAAACTATTGAAGCTCTGTAAATTTAGTGTAAAATTTTGGGTGTAAAAACCTTTAGTGTCGATGCATGTCTTTAAATGAAGATAGAATTGTAATATTATTGTCTTCTCTTCCATTTTCTATAATTTGATAACCCATAATTGCATTTTTTTTCTTCCAAAAATTAGTAAAATATTCAACAGTTGTGCAAATATATTTTGCACCGAATTGAATTTATTTTGTGCTCGTGCAAAAAATAAACAAGAAAGACAAAATAAAAAAATGTATGTAATAAAAAATAAAGACTGAATAAAAATTAAAATGGTGTAAAAAAATTTGAATTTTTCTAATGAAAATCGTTGCCTTTTTACTTTTTCAGAAATTGGGTTTAGTTGTGGTTATTGTATTGAGGGTAGAATAGTCTTAAGACTTAGTAGTTTGTAGTTAATTGAAATGAAGGGAATGGTTTGTACCTAATTGATATAATTCCCCCATTTTGAACCTAACTGATATCCCCCCTTTACATTATTCAATAAACTTCCTATCATTAAAATTGCAACTTCTCATAATTTTTCTAAACTACTTCTATTTCAAATTTCAAATTATCTCTTTGGCTTCTTCCAAACAAAAAAAAAAAAAAAAATCACTTTTGCTCACTACAAATTCTCCTATTCACTTTTCTATTTTTCTCTTAATTTTAAATTATTTATTGAACTTCATATTGTTAAAACGTAATTCCTCCTATTTTTTGTAAACTACTTCTATTTCAAATTCCCCCCATCCCCCCTTCTATTTCTCAAACTTTGTCATCATATGTGGCTCAATGCAATAAATAATTTTTAATGAGAATGCACGATTTTAAAACGAAATAGTCTAATTGAATTGGAATTGCGAAGATTGATGTGGTTTCGCCACATAAACTGAATAAGGTTTACCAATATATAGTACTAGTTTAAAATATATATAAATTTATATATTGATCATATATATAAATATATATAAATTTATATATTGATCATAACACTTATTATATTTGATGTTGAAATTATATATTTAAATATAATAAATTTTAATTTTTTTCATATGAAATTGCTATAACATAGGCAATTCATGATATTTTATAAATAGTCATTTCATTTAAGTTTAATAAAATTATTTTTTTTATGGTTATTATGATAATTACTACATTTTGATTAAAATAGTTATGTATATAAATCCTCTAAAAAAGAGTATATTGAATAAATAAAATAAATAACAATAGATTTAGTAAATCTTCTTATTATAAATAGTCAAACATAGCCTGTACTTTTCATTTTTAATCAAATTTAGCACATACTATTTTCTCTCTTTAAATTTAGCACATACTTTCATTAATATTTAAAAACATCCCGAGTCGTCATTTTTGACAAAATTCTTCTAATGTGATCATTGGAGTTCGTCTTCTTGTTGACGTGGAAATATTAAAAAATATTGTGGCCTAAAATGAAGAAATAGAGAATCGAGATGTTTTTATATCCCACATTTTCTAATTTAAGGTGGTGATATTTTTATTTTTTAATATTTACACGTCAGCAAGACAAATGACCTCCAATGAACACATCAGACGAATTTTGCCGAAAATGATGACTTGAGATGTTTTTAAATACTAAATTAAAGTATGTGCTAAATTTGGAGAGAGAAAAAAACATATGCTAAAATTGATGAAAAATCAAAAGTATGTGCCAGATTTGATTATTAAGCCTATAATTTTTTTAGTCAATACTCATTATATTATTTACACATCATTTCATGTATCTTATGTAATCAATATCATCATGCCACATAATACAATATATAATGACATTTAAATGAGACTTTCTAATAATGCGACATATCATCCAAATGAAGGAGGAGACGATACATTAGCAGAAAAAAACTTTTCAATTAGTAATATAGAGGATAGTGGATATATATTCATATATTGATCATAACACTTATTATATTTGATGTTGAAATTAATATATTTGAATTTGATAAATTTTAATTTTTTTTCATATGAAAATTGTTATAACATATGCAAATCATGATATTTTATAAATAGTAATTTCATTAAAGTTTAATAAAGTTATTTTTCAATGGTTATTATGATAATTATAAAATTTAACTACATTTGATTAAAATAGTTATAAATATAAATCCTCTAAAAAATAAAAAAGTATATTGAATAAAGAAAATAAATGACAATAAATTTAGTGAATCTTCCTATTATAATTTTTTTCTTTTGTTTGATTTTTTAATTTTTTTAGTCAATCCTCATTATATCATTTACACATCATTTCATGTATCTTATGTAACCAATATCATCATGCCACATAATACAATATATAATGACATATAGATGAGACTTTTTAATAATGCGACACATCATCCAAATGAAAGAAGAGACGACACATCAAAAAAAAAAAACTCTCAATTAGTAATATATGAGATTAAAATTAAGATATATATAAGATGCAACAACAAATTACTGGAGTACGAAAATTATAAGAACTAAAATAGTATCTCAATATATACTAGTATTGTAAAAATGATTAATATTTGGACATGTACATATATATGATGTTCTATAGTTAGTTCAAACATAATTAATACATTAACTAACTATAAATTTAGCTAAAAATTTGGTGAATTGATTTGTATCTGTATGGTTGACATTACAAAAATGAGTGAGAATATATTTTCATGCTTATAAATTAAACAACAATCATCAAGATTAATAAAACAACAATCATTAAAATAAAGAGCACGGAAGAATAAGTGCATTTTTAATTACTGGCAATGCAATTATTATACAATGATGAAACTGTACATAAGGTTAGTGGCGGAGCCATAAATTTGGGTAGGGGGCCAAACTAAGTGAAAAAAGTAATAAAATTTAAAATATAATTTTATATTACATACAATTAAAATTTTAATTTTATTACATTAGAATTCATTTAATTTTTTAATCAGACATATGGTGAGAGCTCACGATATAGGTGATAGTGCTTTAATTACTTGAGTTAAATAATATAATTACATAATAGTATTCGAAATACTATTGATCTCATTCTATAAGAAAAATTCAATGTATATAAATTGGATAATAAAAAAAATGAATTTAGTAAATATTATTCATATGAAATGTGTCTAAAATTAAATTATTAATAAATGTGGTTCCAACAAGAAGCATGACCAAAAAGCGATCCAACCTTATTTACGATTGAAGGTAGAAACTTCAATATTTAGCCCCAAATAATATACATTAAAAAAATAAAAAGAATAAAGAAACAAAAGTGTGATCAACAAAATTTGAAACATGATCTATAATTAATAAAATGACATAAGAAAGAGACACAAACCAATTTAACTACATTATATATCAAGAATAAAATAGAACACATGACACACACACATATATATATATATATATATATATATATATATAATTTTCATAAAAAGGCCAGGGGGGCAAAGTTCATTTGTCACGATAATAGCAAAATCTTTTTGCGTAAAGGTGCTCATATGTAGACAATCAAAATTGTTTTGTAAATTATTATTGGATGACTTAGAATTTTATTAAAACATATTATAACCTAATTTGATAAAATTGTTGTTAATATATTATTATATGTTTCCATCGATAATAGTAACACGAGATAAAATTGAAAATTAGGGAAAAACATTTTTTTTCCGTCATATATGTTTTCCGACTTTAAGATTCTGGTCACATTCACTTTCAAATTTTGAAATTTGTCCTGCAGATTTTACCCGAAGTATGGAAAGTTACTGGACTAATTGAAAATATAAAGGGTACAATGCAAATTTCAATTCTTGAAAATCAACAAGGCCAAAATTAACCATAAAGTGAGAAATTTTATAAGACCTAAAAAAACAAGCATTTTTTCAACGAACTGAATAATTTGCACGGAAGAATATCGCAAACTCATAGATCTTGCACATTTGCTCGGCATATGCAGCTATGGCATTGCACTGATCGTGAATCTTTTTAATCTTTTCTCATCTTCACAATTACTTTTGTGTTTACGTCCAAAGATTTGTTCTCTTGTGTACTTAGAGAGATAGTTGAAACAATGCCAACAAAAAATACGTATTTTATCGATGGTTATGCCAACCATCGCAATTACCGATGGTTTTTACGATGATAATAGTTAAATGGTCAAAGTCAATATATTTAGCGACGGTCGAGGATGTCGTCGCTGGTTACGACGGTTTTGCGACGGGTCATGCAAACCGGGTAAAATGGGTCAAGTTTGCGATGGAATTAGCGACGATTATTAACCATCGCTAAACCGCACAGAAAATGAAGGATCTCGACTGTTGGGCACCACCAATTAAGGATTGGCCCCGCTTTTAGCGACGAATTTTTGAAAATCGTTGCTAAATTTGACATTATAAATACAGGCCCGCGGCCAACATATGAAGCACCCTCGATTTCATCCTAACGTGCTAATTAGTATTTTTAGTGCAATTGTATTTAAAATGTTATTCCATTGGGCTTCTCCTCCGAGAGAAGACTCATAATGCTACTTTAACATTTTCAGGTCCTGTAGACGACGAGGCGGACGAGTGACTGACTGGGGAGACTTCGTTGAATCTACTTAGTGTGTTTTAAAACTTATGTAAGTGGTGAATTAAGTATTAGTTGGTATTAAAATTATAATTTTGAATTATGTTTGAATTTTTAAGGTGAGTGCAAGCGCCCAACAAAAATTACTTAGTTTTCGAGACCCGTTATAAGTTCTATCCATATATATTCTGATCGCCAACTCATACTTGATCCGATTGCATTTTATTGGAATTGAGAGAATACCTAAAATGGTTTTGACTTTACTTTTTTTGTTTCCGAATGGACTTTCATCAACTAGCACTAGTTTGATGGGAACCTTTAGGAGTAATTCCTCAAATTGGTTATCTAAAATAATAATACACCCTTCCTACGATCCCGATATAAAGATATACATATAGATCCACCAACTTTAGAATCTTTTGCACACTACTATTTGGTCATTTGAAATGTTAAACTGTTGTTTACATGTTGATTTCATAATTATATGCACATTGCTAAATTAAGTAATCAAGCCCTTTTCAAACCCCTAAGATAATGTGTTGACTCGTTTAATGTTAAAATTGCATGCATGGGTGGCTTGCTCCAAATGACATCTGACTTGCTCTAAATGACATCTCTTATTATATAAAGTTAATTACACGTACTTACATGCTTTTGAAATGTCTTATTCAAGGTGGACTTAAGATCTGAGTTAGACACAAAAATGACATCTTTTTTTTTTTTTTTAAAAAGACTTATGTTTTCATGACTTTAATCATTTTAAATATAAAATATAAAATTCTTTGACAAATGAATTCTTTATTATCGTTTTTTGAAATGTTTTTTAATTGAATTTTTATTATAACATGGATTTACATGTTATTTGAATTTAAACTTAATTATATTAAATTTTAAAATTTGTGAACTACAAACATTTCATATATTAATTTTAAAAATTATCGCACCTTAATTTTTTTTTTTAAATTTATACACGGGACCCATATCATATCACCCCAAGTAAGACACAATGTTTTTTGAACTGGATAATGAAGTGTTGGGAATTTTAGTTTTGATTAATTATGTCAAAACATTAGTTATTTAAGTTAATCTGATAACAAGTTGAGGAACAAACATGACATGAAATCGCATTTAAGATGATTGAGATCGCATAACCGAGATTTGTCGAGATCGGATGAGTAGGATGAGTTAAAAAAAAAAAAAAAGACTTATGTTTTCATGATTTGGCCTTCCGCTTTAATCATTTTAAATATAAAATATAAAATTCTTTCAACGACAAATGAATTCTTCCCCTAATCATTTCAGACCGGACCCGGATAAGGCGACCCGAGAATCGGAAGAGATGAACCGATTAGACACACAAAAACAAATTTGGCCAATTTTTGAGGCATCATGTTTTTTAATTGAATTTTTTATTATAACTTATGGATTGAGCTGTTATTTGAATTTATATTTTGTTACTTAATTATATTAAATTATTAAAATTTGTGAACTACAAACATTTCATATATTAATTTTAAAAAATTAAACAAATAAAGGAAAATCTCAACCTTGACCTGAAAAATTCGGTTTTTTTAAAATTTAAACATCTAGCAATCCCGTGAGGGTGATAAGTCCCGTTTAGTGAGAATATCGAAAGGGAGGGTAGCGATCCTTGGAGGGTGATAAGTTTTGAGTGAGAACTTCGGTAAACACAATGTTTTTAAAACCAAAGTGAATGTAGGGACGAGTTGTGAACCACTTGGAAAATGTGTTCTTATTTCTTTCTTTCGTATTAACTTTGTCATACATCTTTTAATAAATCTAGATAACACATTAGAAATTTTTTTAAGTCACCTCCCATTTGATTTTCTGAGTTTTAAATCGGGTTTTTCGGGACCAACATGAATCGAAAAAAAATCGAAAAAATCGGATGACTCGAATACTTATTTATATATATGCACATTATATGTAATATATACACAAAAAAAAATTTATATAAAATTATAAAAATAAATTTAATACATTAAATATATAAATAGTTTTAAAATTATTAGTTATATAATTGTAAACGTTACAAAAGTTATAAAAACATTGCCCGGACACCCACACTTATTCAACATATACTTACTAATAAAAATCATGATACTTCCCTTAATTAGGCTAGTCAATGTTGAAAGAAAACGGTCATAAAACGACAGTCCATATTAGTGCCGTTGGAAGCGTTTTTTTTCCGCATACAACGTTATAAATAATAGGTCCGTTTTATTATATTCCCGCAGCGCCAACTGATATGGCGGCGAGCCAGCAAGGTACTCTCTTTCTTCCAGCATAGCATAAAATCGACTGAATCACTTTCTTGTTTCTTGATTTTCTTTTTAATGTGTAATAGGACTTGCGGCGTCCGGCGAATTCGTTCAACGCTGGTGTCTCTGATTTTGGGATGGGATGGACGAATGGTGAAGGAGGAGTGGATTGGGATCGTGAACGGCTGAGCGAGGCGCAGGCAAAGTATGCTTCTCTTGATGCTTTTCTCTCTCACTTGATTGGGGGTTTCCAAGTTCCTGCTGATTGATCGATCTTCATTCGTTGATCATGCCAAAAATTTAGGGCTTTTCTGAGAAACAAATTCTAGGGATTTTGATCAATTATCGAGTTTTCAGATTTTGGTGCCGTAAAAACTCAGTTGCAACGTATATTGTGAATTTTGATGAAATTTGAGTCTCAGAATTTGTGCTGTTAATATCCTTTTTTTTTTTTTTTAATAATTCTGACTTATATTCTGGTTTTCGTCTGATTTTATTTTTTTAAATGTTTGTGTGTGAATTTTTATTGAGATGAAGATTGATTTTTGTGGAATTTGAGTATTTTTAGGGCTTTTGAGTTAACTCTATTATCTACTTGAAGAAAGCACTTTCCTATTTCTTGATTTTCTTTAGTGTTTAAATGCATGTTATGTGTTTGATTTAATGCCTCTTAAAAAAAAATCATTTTTTGGGCTTCATCTGTTGAGAATTTACTTTATCTCATGTTACATTGCAGGAAAAGAGTCCGTTTTCTGGTTTGGGCCAACACCTCATGTTATCATCACTGATCCTGAATTAGTTAAGGAGGTTATGAACAAGTTCAATTTGTACCAGAAGCCGACTAATCCACTGACGAAGTTGATTTCGCAAGGTCTTTCAGCTTTGAGGAAGACAAATGGGCAAAGCAAAGGAAAATTATCAACCCTGTCCATCTTGACAAATTGAAGGTAAAATCTTGATACATGTGTTTGTATCTTTGCTCCATTTCTTGATTTTAGGAATGCTTAAGCAAGATTTTATGTTCTTTGTTTGATGACAATGAAATAGTCAAGATTGCTGACATTGTGCATAATCAGTTCTTCCAATGTCAATATGCGTCTATCTCTCTCCAAAACACTTCCCCTACTCGGCAATCACACTATTTTTCGATCTTTAACTTGTTAACTGACGACTTAGAGATCGAAAACAAGTCCAGAAGTTGCCAATTTTAGAAAAACATTTGGAACTTCATTTGTAGATAGTTAACTATTTTTCTTAACATCAAACTTGAACTCTGCTGCCTCACTTTCATCTGCATTAGTTTTTGGCTTGCATGACTGAAGCATGAAGTTACAGGCATTTACTGCTTCTCCAACTGTTAGATAAATCCATTCATTCCCAATTATATCTATGCACTTTGATTTTATCTAACTTCTTCATCACCTCCCCTCCTGGATTAGCTAATACAAGCTGCACTTGAGTATGATTAGATGTTAATCCTTGCATATGAATAACAAGTATAATATTCAACTGCTGTTTATATTTACACAGTGTATCTGTCTATCTGTATATGTATTAGGTGGTGATATCACTGCTACATGTACTTCTGTTCGTAGCAAGGCCAAGAACTTTGATCATGGGTAGTATTTCTAATTCTACGACTTACAGAAGCATCGAACAATACCCAAAGGCAAATTCTGCTCCCGGTAATCCCATCCTTAATATCAATGGTCCAGTCTACTTCGCCAACGCAAATTACCTAAGAGAAAGGTACATGAGTATATAAACAATGCATATATGTTAAGTCCAAATCGAAAATACTCATTTGAGCGAATTATGCAACAGGATATCGAGATGGATAAATGATGAGGAGGGCAAGCTGAAGAATTCAGAAAAAACTAACCTGCAATACATCATATTAGTGGTGAGTATTTTACTACTATAAGAATTATATCCTTCATTTTGACTTACTACAAAAAAAATTATCATTTTGACTTGCTACAAATCCTCCTATTCAATTTTCTATTCGTATCTTATTTTAAATTATATATTAAACTTCCTATCGTTAAATTCACAATTCCTCTTCTAATTTTTCTAAACTAGTTCTATTTCAAAATCTTCTCTTACATCTATTTCTCAAACTTTGTCATCCTACTTGGCTTACTACAAGTCCCCCTATTCAATTTTTTAATTCTCTCTTATGTTTACATTATTTAATAAACTTTCTATCATTAAAACCGCAACTTCTCTCCTAGTTTTTCTAAACTATTTCTATTTCAAATTATATCTTTTGTTTACTACAAATTCTCCTATTCAATTTTCTAATTCTCTCTTAACTTTACATTATTTAATATTTTTGATCATTAAAATATCAACTTTTCTCCTATTTTTTTCTTAACTAATTATATTTAAAAAAAAAATCTTTTTGGCTCATCCTCTTATTCACTTTTTAAAATTTTCTCTTAATTTTAAATTATTTATTAAACTTCCTATTGTTAAAACCCAACTCCTTTCCTATTTTTTTCTAAACTAATTATATTTAAAATCTTCCCTTATATCATCCCTCTAATTTTGTTATCCTACGGGACTCACTACAAATCCTCCGATTCAATTTTCTAATTTTGTTTTAATTTTACATTATTTATTGTACTTCCTATCTTTAAAATTGCAACTCTTATCTTAATTTTTCTAAACTACTTCTATTTCAAATCTCCCCTTATATCTATTTCTCAATCTTTGTCATCCTATGTTGCTTATTAAAAATCATCTTTTTTAGTTTTCTATTTTTCTCTTAATTTTGCATTGTTTAATAAACTTCTTATCATTAAAACCTCAACTTCTCTCCTAATTTTTTCTAAACTTCAAATTTCAAAATATCTCTTTTGCTCACTACAAATTCTCCTATTTAAAATCACAACTCCTCTCCTAATTTATCTAAACTACTTTTATTTCAAATTTCAAATTATCTATTTGCCTTCTTTCAAATAATAAAAAAATTCTCTTTGACTAACTACAAATCCTTCTATTCACTTTTTAATATTTCTCTTAATTTTAAATTATTTATTAAACTTCCTATCGTTAAAACCCGCAACTCATCTTCTAATTTTTCTAAACAACTTATGTTTCAAATCTCCCCTTACATCTCCCCTCTAACTTTGTCATACTACATGGCTCACTAATAATCCTCCTACTCTATTTTAATTTTCTCTTAATTTTGTATTATTTATTAAACATCAAATCATTAAAACTATAACTTTCTCCAAATTTTTCTAAACTACTTATGTTTCAAATTTCAAATTATCTATTTTGTTTATTAAAAGTCCTCCATTTCGATTTTCTAATTTTCTCTTAATTTTACATTATTTAATAAATTTTCTATCATTAAAACCGCAAATTCTTGGCTAATTTTTCAAAACTAATTTTATTTTAAATTATCTCTTTAGCTCACTACATATTATCCTATTCAATTTTCTAATTTTCTCTTAATTTTACATTATTTAATAAATTTTCTATCATTAAAACCACAATTTCTCTCCAATTTTTTCTAAACTACTTCTATTTCAAATTATCTCTTTAGCACACTAAAAATCCTACATTTCAATTTTCTAACGTTATTTAAATTTTGCATTATTTATTAAACTTCTTATCATTAAAACCTCAACTTCTCTCTAAAGTTTCCTAAACTACTTTTATTTTAAATTTCAAATTATCTCTTTGGCCGACTACAAATCCCCCAATTCAATTTTTCAATTTTCTTTTAATTTATATTTTTTATTAATATTTCTATTATTAAAACCCAAGTTCCCTCCTAATTTTTCTAAACTACCTTTATTTCAAATTATCTCTTTGTCTCACTACAAATCGTCATATTCAATTTTCTATTTTTTTTTCTTAATTTTACATTATTTTTTAAACTCGTGATCATTAAAACCACAACTTTTCGTCTAAACTTTCCAATCTACATCTATTTCAAATTATATATTTGGCTCACTACAAATCCTCATATTCAATTTCTAACTTTGTCTTAATTTTACATTATTTATAAAATTTCTATCATTAAAACCACAACTTTTCACATATTTTTTCCAAACTACTTCTATTTCAAATTGTCTCTTTGGCTCACTACAAATCCTTCATATTTAATTTTCTAACTTCCTCTTAATTTTACATTATTTATTAAACTTCTTATCATTAAAATCACAACTTTTCTCCAATTTTATCTAAACTACTTCTATTTCAAATTAACTCTTTGGTCCATTAAAAATCCTCCTATTCAATTTTCAAACTTTCTCTTAATTTTACATTTTTTATTAAACTTTTTACCATTAAAATCACAACTTTTTGCCTAATTTTTTCAAACTACTTCTATTTCATATTATCTCTTTAGCTTAATATATATCATCCTATTTCAATTTTTTAACTTTCTCTTAATTTTATATTATTTATTAAATTTTTTATCATAAAAACCACAACTTCTCTCCAAATTTTTCTAAATTACTTCTATTTCAAATTTTAAATTATCTCTTTGGCTCACAAAAAAATCCTCCTATTCAATTTTCTAACTTTCTTTTAATTTTGTATTATTTATTAAACATTCTATCATTAAAACCTCAACTTCTTTCTAAATTTTCCTAAACTACTTTTATTTTAAATTTCAAATTATCTCTTTCGTTGACTATAAATCCCCCTATTCAATTTTTCAATTTTTCTTTAATATACATTATTTATTAATCTTTCTATCATTAAAACCCAACTTCCCTTCTATTTTTTCAAAACTACTTCCATTTCAAATTATCTCTTTGGCTCACTAATCATCCTATTCAATTTTCTAACTTTTTCTTAATTTTATATTATTTATTAAACTTCCTATCATTTAAACCGCAAATTTTCGCCTAATTTTTCCTATATACTTCTATTTCAAATTATATCTTTGGCTCACTACAAATCATCCTATTCAATTTCTAACTTTGTCTTAATTTTACATTATTTATAAAATTTCTATCATTAAAACCACAACTTATCACATAATTTTTCCAAACTACTTCTATTTCAAATTGTCTATTTAGCTCACTACAAATCCTCCTATTTAATTATCCAACTTTGTCTTAATTTTACATTATTTATTAAACTTCGTATCGTTAAAATCAAAACTTTTCTCCAATTTTTTCTAAACTTTTATTTCAAATTATCTCTTTGGTTCACTAAAAATTCTCCTATTCAATTTTCTAACTTTCTCTTAATTTTACATTTTTTTTAACTTCCAATAATTAAAACCGAATTTCTCTCCAAAAGTTTCTAAACTGCTTTTATTTTAAATTTCAAACTATCTTTTGGTTCACTACAAATCATCCTATTCAATTTTCTAACTTTCTCTTTATTTTACATTATTTATTTTATTCTATCATTAAAACCGCAATTCTTTGCCTAATTTTTCCAAACTACTTCTATTTCAAATTATCTATCCTATTCAATTTTCTAACTTTCTCTTTAATTTTACATTTTTTATTAAACTTCTATTAATCAAAACCGCAACTTCTCACAAAAAGTTTCAAAACTACTTTCATTTTAAATTTCAAATTATCTTTTTGGTTCACTACAAATCCTCCTTTTCAATTTTCTAACTTTCTCTTAATCTTACATTATTTATTAAACTTTCTATCATTAAAATCACAATTCCTCGCCTAATTTTTCCAAACTACTTCTATTTCAAATTATCTCTTTATCATCCTATTCAATTTTCTTACTTTCTCTTAATTTTATATTATTTATTAAATTTTTTATCATTAAAATCACAACTTCTCTTCAAATTTTTCTCTCTTTAGCTTGATTTTTCCAAACTACTTCTATTTCAAATTATCTCTTTAGCTTACTATATATCATCCTATTCAATTTTCTTACTTTCTCTTAATTTTATATTATTTATTAATTTTTTTATCATTAAAATCACAACTTCTCTTCAAATTTTTCTAAATTACTTCTATTTCAAATTTCAAATTATCTCTTTGGCTCACTAAAAAATCATCCTAATCAATTTTCTAACTTTCTTTTAATTTTGCATTATTTATTAAACTTCCTATCATTAAAACCTCAATTTCTCTCTAAATTTTCCTAAACATCTTTTATTTTAAATTTCAAATTATCTCTTTGTTTGACTACAAGTCCCCCTATTCAATTTTTCAATTTTCTTTTAATTTAAATTATTTATTAATCTTTCTATCATTAAAACCCAAGTTCCTTTTAAATTTTTTTAAACTACTTTTTTTAAAATTATCGTATTCAATTTTCTAACTTTTTCTTAATTTAATATTATTTATTAAACTTCCTATCATTAAAACCGCAAAAATTTCGCCTAATTTTTCCTATATACTTCTATTTGTAATTATATCTTTGTCTCACTACAATTCCTCCTATTAAATTTCTAACTTTGTTTTAATTTTACATTATTTATAAAATTTATATCTTTAAAACCACAACTTATCACATAATTTTTCCAAACTACTTCTATTTCAAATTGTCTCTTTGGCTCACTATAAATCCTCCTATTTAATTATCTAACTTTCTCTTAATTTTATATTATTTATTAAACTTTCTATCATTAAAATCAAAACTTTTCTCCATTTTTTTCTAAACTTCTATTTCAAATTATCTCTTTGGTTCACTAAAAATCCCCCTATTCAATTTTTCAACTTTCTCTTAATTTTACATTTTTTGATTAAACTTCCAATAATTAAAACCGCAATTTCTCTCCAAAAGTTTCTAAACTGCTTTTATTTTAAATTTCATTTCTATCTCTTTGGTTCACTACAAATCATCCTATTCAATTTTCTAACTTTCTCTTAATTTTACATTATTTATTAAATTTTCTATCATTAAAACCGCAATTTCTTGCCTAATTTTTCCAAACTACTTCTATTTCAAATTATCTCTTTAGCTCACTACATATCATCCTATTCAATTTTCTAACTTTC